>JABXWE010000338.1:0-92371 GCA_014611495.1 Limonius californicus | reverse complement strand
AAGCTAGCGAGTTCGGCAAAAAACTAACAGATTTGTCTTATGACTCTCTATCGTTATCCGCGATAAAAGTTTCAAAATTGTAATCACGAAAAAAGTGATACCAAAAAAACATGCGTAACTTCCGCTTCCGGTTTCGGATTTTTTTGAAAAGCTTATTTTTTCGATGAATTTTTGATACACCCTCGCATTCCAAAGCTCATCAAAATCGGAGCAATACTTTCGGCTGTAGGAGCGTCACATACGTACATACGTACGTACGTACATACGTACATACCCACCCACAGACAGACATTTTTTAAAAACCACTTTTTTGGGTTCCTAGAGACCCAAAACGGATATTTCCGTTAAAATCTCGATTTCGAAAATTTTCATGAATTCAATACTTACCCTATACCCATAAGGTATGGGAAAGTAAAATGTAATTCAATATCGACTTACCTAGTTTTTGTAGACCAAGTCTATCCTTCTGTCCTTCACTGCAGCAAAATTATTTATTAAGTCTTCGAAAAATGGTTGATTTTTTATTAATTCTAATAAGAGTTTTTTGAATTGAAATATTTGCCAAAGAAGAAAGCCTGTCTTGAGATACTACATTTCTTGAGTACGTTTTTATTCGTTTAAGGCAAGAAAAACTTTCTCTACGACTGTAATATAATGTATTCGTTACATATACCTTTTTAGTTGAAGAATTATAGATATTCTCCATTTCCGTTGGATTCTGTTCTCTATTCCAGTGGGATTCTGTATCAGAATCCAACAATAAATTGCGGAACCGGAAGCTTGTGGGCGTGGCATGTTAGCGCTTGGGATCTCCCACTTGTTTTTGAAGTAACCGTCAAAAACAGTTTTAAATTTTCGTATTCGTAAAAACAGTAAGAACTAGGTATGAATAATTCAAATAGCGAAAACGCTGAAATGTGTTCACCATCAGAAACAACGGAAACCGCGAAAACGACGTGTATTAATTTACTGCCGAAGAAATCGCAGAAACAGTACACAGTTACCCACGCGACCGGTAGCGCTCATCCGAGTGAATAATAGCTATTCTACACGAGTAGGAGACTATACTTTCTCTACGACTATTTCATAGGAAGTTACAATATTTTTGGTCCGAATCAGTATAATAAAAATTTTGCTTTAGATGGACGTATGTAGGTTCACTAGCCACAAACATTTTACGCCGTGTACACCACGCGACCGCTCTCTGCCTGCCGACCGCGGCGATACGCGCGTCACCGACAGGTGGCGGCGGCGCCGATTGGTGAGAGGCCACCGGCGAAAGCGCACGGCAACGGCGACGGGCGAAGATCTTTGAAAATCCACGGCGCCCCTTATAGCCTCACGGCGGACGGGGGTGCCGACGACGATCGCGCACTACAGGTGCTCGCGCGCCTTGCCTGCCGGATCGCAGACGCTCCGGTGTTGCGAGCGGAGCCTCTCGCTCTGGCACTCTGCTCCGAACGCGGACGGGCCACCGTCCCCGGACACTCCCGACCTGGCGACGCCCGATGGGCTCCCTCGAGCGGTCGTTCTCGTCTGGGGCACGACGCGTAGTGCGCGACACGGTCGTTTCCGCACCGTTCCCGGTGCGGGACCGTCGCCTTCACTACCGGACGCAGCGTCGCGAGGACGCTGCCGGCAGGCGTGTTCGCATTTATTATATACATCTTTTATTGCTTTACGTATTATAAAGGCAATACATGTAGTAATAATATACGTTAATGATCGTTCCACAGGTTCACCTACGGAAACCTTGTTACGACTTTTACTTCCTCTAAATGATCAAGTTTGGTCATCTTCCCAGCAGCATCGGCGACGTCGAAACGCCACCGCGTACCGGTCCGAAGACCTCACTAAATCATTCAATCGGTAGTGGCGACGGGTGGTGTGTACAAAGGGCAGGGACGTAATCAACGCGAGCTTATGACTCGCGCTTACTGGGAATTCCTCGTTCATGGGGAACAATTGCAAGCCCCAATCCGTAGCACGAAGGAAGTTCAGCGGGTTACCCGGGCCGCTCGGCCAGGGAGGACACGCTGATTCCTTCAGTGTAGCGCGCGTGCGGCTCAGAACATCTAAGGGCATCACAGACCTGTTATTGCTCAATCTCGTGCGGCTAGAAGCCGCCTGTCCCTCTAAGAAGAATTGTTTGTACGCCGACAGTAAAAACCGCGCGCGAACGCCGGGCCGGCGGGTCTTCGAGATGTCGGAAATACGCCTAGTTAGCAGGCTAGAGTCTCGTTCGTTATCGGAATTAACCAGACAAATCGCTCCACCAACTAAGAACGGTCATGCACCACCACCCACCGAATCAAGAAAGAGCTCTCAATCTGTCAATCCTTCCGGTGTCCGGGCCTGGTGAGGTTTCCCGTGTTGAGTCAAATTAAGCCGTAGGCTCCACTCCTGGTGGTGCCCTTCCGTCAATTCCTTTAAGTTTCAGCTTTGCAACCATACATCCCCCGGAACCCAAAAGCTTTGGTTTCCCGGAAGCTGCCCGCCGAATCATCGGAGGAACGTCGGCGGATCGCTAGCTGGCATCGTTTATGGTTAGAACTAGGGCTGTATCTGATCGCCTTCGAACCTCTAACTTTCGTTCTTGATCAATGAAAGCATTTTTGGCAAATGCTTTCACTTCTGTCCGTCTTGCGACGATCCAAGAATTTCACCTCTAACGTCGCAATACGAATGCCCCCATCCGTTCCTTTCATTTTCATCCTTGTGAAGATAATAGCTGTCATTCTACACTCGTTGAAGAATATACTATTCCACTGATACACTTGTCGAAGGAATAGTTAATATGAGGCAAAACAATTTGTAGGCTTCGATAAAAATTACTAAAAAAAATTAAAAAAAAAAAAACCTTCAGAGATGGCATGTCAGCCGACCCCACTTGGGACTGAGATTTTTGGTAACTTTCAAATCACCATCAATAATGATTTGACGCGCCGGTACAAGGCAAACAGACCCTCCATTCAGCTTCGGAATAACAAATTTGGACAATTTAAATTATATTGCGTACGAAGCTATATTAGTGGGATTCTTTATTATCGTAGTCATTGATTTGTATTTAAATTTCAGATTTATAATTAATATTAGTTATAATTAAGTAGTTATAATTATTATAATTGCAGACGGTTTTTTTAAACATTTCTTACACCTCTGATCGTTTGACTATAATTAGCCTATCTAATATGTCGCTGATGGTAATAAAAACAATGATACGATTTTATGAGTGTAACCACAATTATAGATTATGCAAAGAAGAGATCGGAATATTGAAAACGTTGGTATCTATTACAAAATCGTCATTTCAATCTCAATTTTAAATATAATTGTGTATGTCAGATTCAAATGGGTTTTTAAATCTTAAGGATAAAATAAAACACAACAGTTGCAGGATAACTGGGCTTTATTAAGAGCGATCTGACTTGGTCGAGCCACCATCTCTGAATCCCCCTTTTTACACGAATATAATTAAAAGATATAACTGCATGACAACAATGACCGCCCTGTGTTAGAGCGTCGAGCTAATTCACCAGCTGAGTGTTTACAAACGTGTGCCACGTCCCTAAATCATACATACTATAATCTATTGTAGTTTTTGGAAACACGTAAGCTTTTCCCAATTAACATATTGAATTACTACACTAGTTAATTATAACCAAAAGGAGCAAACAGTCCCTTATTCATAAAATAACGACAGCTCCAGTAATCCCTCCGGCGTTTGGCTCCATAACAAAAACAGGCGATAAATTAGACGAATGCTCACATGTATGTGAGCATCCCCCCAATTATATAAGTGATAACGTAGAGATCAAATAGTTTGGTAAAGTAATCTGGTCGAATCTGATATAGAAACATACTGATCAATATACTGATGTGCATGAAAGCAATTTGTTACTTGCTATCGTATTAATTTTACTACCTGTTGTTGTGGTGGTTTTGTATAGGTATGATTTGTTGCCAAATGTATGTAGGCGGAACAGCTCACCGAATTTAAAACCAACTGAAATTGTTAGATTTCAAGGAACGCGTCGGCAGGGATATGTCCTTGACGAACAAAGAAAAAATAAGGGGCGCGTTTGGTACCCGAGTCGATGTTGAGCGTACATATGCCAGACCGTAACATTTGACGTTTGTAATTTATTGCGGTTGGGTCCAATATTTCATTGGGAATGAGACAGTGTTTACAAAATTACACGAGATGACTTTATATGCGCAATATAAGAACAAGGGAATTTCGATTCTCTCTGTGAGTCGCAGTTAAAGTCATCTTCAAGTGTTAATACTTGTAAACCAAAAGGTTTGTATTAGAAACTAATAATTTTCAGAAAATAGATCATGACCTGTGGCAAATTTTGCATCTCACGAGTCGACAGGGGAAATAAATTGTAATCATGATCATAGAAATACCATTATTACTAGGTACTTATACAGTTCAACTACCTGCCAATAGTGACAGACGAATCGACAATAAACTACTAAAGACAACCTGATATTCAAATTCTACATTTAAAATAATTCAATTACCAATGTTACATGTACCTTATAGTAAATCAATGAATAATGTTGTCAACTTTCCTAAATTGCACATACCGATCATTATGCTAATATGCCTGTCAGCAATTTGCTACTTAGTGTCGGATTAATTTAATACCTGTTTTTAGTGCCAAACGTTTGTACGAAAAACAAATCACCAAATTTACAACCAACCGAACTTGTCCCTTTACCAAAAAGTGAAAAACGTAATTTTTCCCTGTATTTTCCACATTTAAGACTGGAGGAATTATTTAACCGTAGTAAACTCAGATCCGATGCCTTACCTCGCTCCCTAGAAGACATGTGTAGCAGAAGCAAAATATAAGAAGTGCAGAAGCGCTCCTGCGTATCCACACCTATGATTCTCTCTCTCTCTCCTACAAAACATCAACTACCAAACGAAATAAAGACGATACTCTACAACTCCACCATAGCCACAACTACTTTATACGGATGGAAAACCACCGCACTCACGAAAGCCAACAGAATGGCACTTCACAGTATGGAAACGAAATAATCAACCTATTTCAACTAACCACGGGGGAAGAAAACAATTCGATGGTACAAGGAACTCTAGAAGGGAAAACAATACCTACACGGCTCACTACATCACGAATTTAATACTGGGCGCATATTCTAAGAAGACCTGCCAACCATCCTCTACAGCAAGCTTAGGCCACGCAAACAGAAGAACAGAGGATCGGAAGACCATGCTACACGTGGAATGCATCATTGGAGAGGGACATCCAAATCACCGGCATACTTAACGAGCCATGGGAGGACAGGGCACGAAGAAAAGAGGACATCCGAAGAGAGGTACGAAGAGCATACGCACCGATTGAAGAATCCGATCAAGAATCGACTGAAGAAGAACCGGATAACGAAGACGAAGAAGCAGTAAGAGGGGAGGACGGGGAAAACAGGAGAAGGAACGAAACAAGTACCAGTGGGAAAGAAAACGCAGGATATCTAGCTGTCAACTGCAGAGGGGAAGGTTAGGGATACGAAGGAAGTACAATCCAGAATCGACCGTCCAACTCAGTGGGTAAAACAGTGGTAATCAGTGCGGTAACTATTAAGTAGTTAATTAGTCATTAGGAAACTGAGATAGGAGCGCTCTGCTACCTTAAAACAATAGACATACAGACATACGAACAATGTGAAACTTTGATATCAAAGTTTATTAGGGTCAAATGCATAATCGCATAACGGACAGTTTAACTTCGTTAGGGAATAACTATTAAGCAGGTTATTAGCTATTAGGAAATTACGAGATGTGCAATCAGTAACCTTAGAACAATAGATAGATGTGAAATAAGAACAATGTGAAACTTTGATACCAAAGTTATTAGGTTCAAATGCATAATCGCATAACGGTCTCGGTTACGTGCTCAAACCCCATTCATGCGTAGCTTACTAACTACCTGGTGTTGCAGCAGCGGTGTCTTGCGGTATGTATTGCAGACATGCTAACGTTCTGCAATGCCCCACCCGATCCAACCCTATCCCTTACATCCATAATCACCTACTGGCATGGGGTAGGCCTGGCGTATCCAGGATCGACCTTCGAATCAGCTCCATGTCAGATGATGCTGATGATGAAGCGGACCAGAAAAAATTTAATGTGTTTGTTTTCACTAAGCTTATTGTACCTACGAGTATGTATGCCATAAATAAACGACTCCTAATAGGTGTAATGCCGATAAATAATTTGTTGTGTAATTTAAATAAATATTCGCAATTGAATGAAAATTTTAGGTGGAGGCACTTCACCTACTTCACTGGGCGAGCCGCCACTGCAGTTCATCATGCAAACAGACAGGAAAATACTGTAAAAATTAAAAGTGCTTAAACCGTTTTTCAAGTATCCAAGCACCAATTTATATACACAAAAATAACCAAACAAAAACATACCACTCTAATTAAGTTTGATTTATAAACTTTGAAATATCCTTCTTCGAGTACTGTCGCCGGGGGCGAGATTGGTCCAGTTTTATTGTTTTTTGAGTTTTCAATGGTTAAAAGGCCAAGTAAAATAAAGCAAATGTTGAACAAAACAGCTGCAGTTTAAGTAATAGTTTAAAAATGACCGCATATTTTTAAAATTTTTCTTGTCTTCTACTTTTTCACAAAACAAAATAATTAAATTTTGGAACAATCTCATCCGGGTATGGGGTGACATTGCTCCATAACTTAAAAACTGTTTCTAAGCAGCTCACTTGCTCTGAACCAATGTCACGCTTTCCCAGAGTAAGATTGACCACACTAAAAGTAAATGGTATTCAAAAAATCGTATTTTATTAAAAAAAAAACATGCAAAATACAAATCAAAGTACAATCACATAGTTAATCTTGTATAAAAGATTTAATTTTAGATCATTAAAAAGACCTCATTTTGTAATAAATCTAAAAATTAATTTTTAACAAAGCAATTTAATTCTGCGACATTAAAAAAACCTCTTTTTTTCAACAGTTTAGGTGGGGCAATTTTTCTAAAGATGGCTGGCCATTAATATTCCATTGTATCTTCCTTTTCTGGCCATCTCCAACTATTTCCAAATTTCTGCATACAGTTAACAGTAGGTCCTTTCTCATTATCGATATGAAGTTTCTTAACAATACCCGGATATTCTTGTCGATTATAACGTACAGTTATAAAGTCATCCATTTTTAATACTTTTCTTTCCTGTAATGTAAACGAAGCTCCTAGAAGCTTGGTGAACAGGGAGGAAAAAGACCAATACCCCCCATTTTTAAATAATAATAAGAACCAAAAATATAATAATACAAACCATATAAACAACAATATAAATCAAAAAAATAATAATGCATACCAAAAAATAATTATAACCAAACAAGTATATACATACAAAATATGTACGCTGAACACTAGAACTTTGAAATCAGAAGACAGGTTAAAAGAATTGGAATACGCACTGGGAAAAATTAGCTGAAATACGTAGAGAAGGAGAAGAAATTATACAACTAAAATCAGGCCACATATTTTATTACAGATGTCTAAAAAAGGGATATTCAGGAGTAGGTTTTCTAACAAACAGCAAATTCAAAGAAAAAATAGTAAAAATACAAGGATATTCGGATAGAATGGCAGTCCTAAAGCTAGAAATTAATAGCAAAACCACGTTGACAATAATACAAATATACGCCCCTACAGAGGCAAGCACAGAAGAAGAAATTCAACTCTTTTATGAAACCCTCGAACAAGCAATCGAAACAGAAAAGGGAAATTACATGCTAGTAATAGGAGAGTTCAACAGCAAAGTAGGAAAACGTGCCAGTGAAGATGGAATCATAACAGGAAAATATGGCTTCGGATGCAGGAACGACAGAGGAAGAATCTTGATAAGTTTTGCCATACAACAGAAACTGTACATTACCAACACGTTCTATAAGGCAAGAAGCGGAAAAAATGGACATGGAGAGCGCCAAATGGATACAAAAATGAAATTGACTTCATTCTTACAAATAACAAACAAGCATTAAACAAAACGGAAGTAGTTAATCAGTTGGAATTCAGTACGGATCATAGACTAGTTAGAACGACAATTATACTAAACAAGCAGTTGGAGAGCATCAAGATGATCAATAAAAAAACCCAAAAATCAATAGAATTTAATTAAAAAGTATTCAGGCAAAACTTATACATACAATATTATGGAAAACAACAATACATTTAAATGGAATGGAGTAAAAGTACAGGAGCACTATAATAAACTGGAAGACATCCTCCAAAAAGCCGGAAAAAAGCAAGAAAAGAAAAAATAGAAAATGAGAGTAAATTCTCAAAAGAAACTATTGAACTGATAAGGAAAAGAGAAACGCTAAAAAACAGCAAGGTACCCACAGATAAAATCGAGTGACTGCACTGAATAAAATAACTAAAAGAGAGATAAGAAAAGACCTAAGGAAAGCAGAGAAACCAAAAATAATAGAAATACTCGAAGGTACAGGTTCGATAAAAAGGATAAATCAGGAACTATTTAGGAACAGAAGTTGGATAACAGAGCTGATAGATGAAAATAACCACAAATACACAAAAAGAAAAGATATAATAGAGGAAGTAATGACGTTCTATGAAAAGTTATACTCGAGCGTCCAGAGTAGCGATCAAGAGGTGACTTGTAACAGCATAACAGAGGAGGAAGAAGAAATGCACATATACGAAGAAATTAGTAAAAGGGAAATCAGGAAAGCGTTACAAAAGCTAAAGAACAAGAAATTTCCAGGAGACGATGGAATAACCAATGAACAACTAAAAAACATTACGCCTCAGATACTTGATCTCATAAGGAAATTATTCAACAAAATACTTTTGACGGAGACTATCCCAGAACAATGGAAAAAATCAACAATTATTTTACTGCATAAGAAAGGTAGAAAGGATCTAATCATTAATCATAGACCAATAAGTCTGCTACAAACTCTATACAAACTATTCACGATAATAATACAAGCAAAAATCAAAAACAAAATAGAAGAAGGCCAACCTATAGAGCAAGCGGGCTTCAGAGCAGGTTTCTCAACCATAGACCACCTGCAAGTATTAAATCAAATAATAGAAAAATACACAGAATTGAATAAAACAATACACATGGCATTTATAGATTTTCAAAAAGCATTCGACTCAATAGAGCACGAACCTATGATGGAGGCTATAAAAATGCAAGGACTCCCAAAAAAATATGTGAGGTTAATAGCAGAGAGCTACCGAGACACAACAGCAAAAATAAAATTGGGGACAACAGGCAGATAATTTAACTTACAATGGGGTATAAGGCAAGGAGACCCACTCGCGCCAGCCCTGTCTATAGCAGTACTGGAGCAGGCCTTTAAGCATATGAAATGGAACAAATATGGAGTGAGGATTCAAAATAAGAGACTAAACAACCTAAAATTTGCAGACGGTGTGGTCCTGTTTGCAGAAAGTAAAAGTATGTTAAGAAACATGATAAGAGACCTAGCAAAATAATGTGGAAAGATAGGACTGACTATAAACTTTGAAAAAACTAACCTATTAAGTAATAGATTGGTAGATAATATAAAAATCAAAGAAAAAGAGATTAAATATCAAGAAGAAGTGATTTACCTCGGTCAGGCGCTCTCCTTCAAAGGGAGAACAGAAATTGAAATTCAAAGAAGAATCGATAAGGCATGGAAAAAATACTGGTCACTTAAGAAAATCTTCAAAGGCGACTTACCACTAAAACTAAAAAGGCAGGTGTTTAATAAGTGCATTATTCCGGTTTTAACGTATGGCTCCCAAACATGGTCGCTAAATAAAAAACAATCAAAGGAGTTAAAAGTTACACAAACAAAAATGGAACGTTCTATCCTGAAACTAAAACTAATAGCTAAAATAAAAGTGACGGATATACATAAAAAGGTAGGGACAGTTGATGTAATAAACAGGTGCAAAGTGCTAAAGCGGAAGTGGGCAGGGCATCTGGGACGAATCAAAGATAAAAGGTGGTCAGTGATTGCAACAAAATGGTGTCCAAGTGAAGGCAGCAGAAAAAGAGGGCGCCCAAGCACTAGATGGTCAGAGGAGATCGAGGAAGCAGATAACAGATGATAGAAGCTTATGGAACCAAATGGGGGAGGCCTTTGCTCAAAATGGGATTTAATGGCTGACAATAATAATAATAGGTAATGTAAACGAAGGCGAATTTGAATGAATTGTTTCATCGCCCTCTAAATCACTAAAAGTCTCACTCAAAATATCGGATCCTAGTTCCATTTCTTCAGGCCCATTTTCTGAATCATCACTTTCCAAAATACCTTCAGCTTCATCAACTGGTCTACGTTTCTTCTTCCCCTCTTTTATTTTTTTCTTTGATTTATCTGATAATTTTCTTGCCTTTTCTCGCTTTTTCTTCTTCAGCATTTCTTAAATCTTCAATTCTAATGCTTTAGCCGGCAGGGACAGTTAGTTTTTTCTTTCTTTGCTCTTTTAGCATGACGAGAATAGTTTGAATGTACTGGTTAGCTTTAATTATGTCAAGTGCCATAAACTTGTAAAATAAAATGCAGTTAAATTTTTTCGCCCTTGGAAACAACTTGTTTTTTTTAAACAGTGTGACTGACAACTTTCTTAGGGTAAGTTAAATGCAAAACATCATTAAAAAAGTCTTAACAGCTTTTATTGATTTACAGATGTTGTATTACACAATAAACGTCCATTAACATTAAACGTTGTTATTATAACAATTATTTATGAAATAAAATACAACAATTTAGCAACATGCATTAACATCGTTAATTATTCATCAGCATTACGTCTTATTATACGTCGCAAAACAAATGTTCTTAATGTGAACGTCTACGAATTTTTAAGCATGCGGAGTCGTAGGTGCAGGTAATTGACCAAGCCTCTCGTGAAAAATTCTGTCTATGAGCATGCATAAATAGGTCAGTATTGGGCGACGTCTACGAGAAAACTGTCAAAATAATCATATGGCTGTGGGGACCATGGAGAATAATATCAAGGTTTCATACAAATTGTGTAGGTATACAGGGAATTTTTCTTTTTAGTATACATTGCCTATGTATACTTTTAAAAGAAACGCGTCAAATTGTGTATGCAACCAACTATACCCACAACTAAAAAACAGAAACAAACGTCACTATAGTTGTGAATTATTTGAGTATGAAGGTTATGTTGATGCAGTGTTTATATTAAATAAGTATTTCATCCTGTGGAAGGACACAGATGATGACTTTTTTGGTTAAATGCAAAAAATTGACAGGGTGATGTTTCCGTAAGGTCCGTGCACATTATATTTCTTTTGTACAAAACACATACAACAGCGGCAAAATGGCGTAATGGTCAGCATAGCTGCCTTGCAAGCAGTTGATCCGAGTTCAATTCCCGGCGATCGCAAACTTTTTTAAATTATTATTATTCAACGTAGCAGAAAATATTTAATTTCATTTCTTTGGTTAAAACGTGATTATTTTCAGTTTTTATTTTATGGGAATTTATTACGCATCCCTCTGATTTAAATTTTCTAACAATTGTTTGACACTAAATAAACATTAATTTTATTTTTTAGCATTGAATTAATTTGATTGCTGTGGTCACAGCATGCTTGAGTTGTCTGTATAGTTGGTTGCCTACACAATAGGCGAATTTGACGCGTTTCTTTTAAAAGTATACATAGGCTATGTATAATAAAAAGAAAAATTCCCTGTATATATCTACGAATCTTGTTAATTTGTTGGCCTCTTGTACTGCATTATTTTTCTTTGTTTCTGGGTACGTTTTTAGTTTTCATACGTTATATTCAGTGTGGGCAGAGTTAGCGTAGCCGCGGCGGCGTAAACATTAGTAATTTACCTCTCTGTACTCTGTGATCATTGATGAACACTAGAAATTGCTCGTTTGCGCATTGATACGACGTCGATCTGTATAAAATTCTGCAAATTTTAGAGCATTAATCTATAGAATTGTGTACAAAAATTTTAACACAGAATCTTGTAAAAACACAAAGTCTGAATAGAATTTTGACATTCTAGCCTAAAGCATAATCGCTTCTTCCTCCACTCTTTTATATTCGAATGTTAAAACAGAGCAGATAAAGCAATAAAACTTTAATTTTATCTCAATTTACTTAATATGTAATAATATGGATATGGGAATTATACTTGCAAGACTGAATCAGCATGATCACTAAAACATCATTCCGAAATTCCAATTTAGATTACACCCCAAACATTCTACTATTCACCAGCTGCTAAGATTCATGAAACTTATTATTAAAAGCTTCAAGAAAAAGAAACATACTACATAAGCGTGGCAAAAGAGGTTAGTTTACTAAATGATTAAAGAAAAATTTCTTGATCAACATGGTAGTGTACAGAAAATTAAACATTCAAACTATGGAAGACTACATACATACTAAAATAATTTTAAAAATCTACCGTTACCACATGCAAATACAAAATATTCTTACAATCTTTCCCCTAAATAAGTCTTACTGGCCGACTTGCTTATAGAGTTCGTTTACAGTATTGTAATACTACTCAAACACAGGGTTAGTTAGTTCGTAACAAATACAAGTAACTTTTAAGATTGCTTTATAATATTGTTACAGAAACATGAATAATCTTAAAAATACTACTGCATAAAACAACATTTTCAAAAGAACAACATGCCAATTGACAAGTAAAAAGCTTCAAAATGCTTATACCTATTAACAATTATCCAACCATTTATACTCATAAAACGTAACCTCTACAAGCAGAGAAACATAAATTTTGCATTTAAACAGTTTCCTTCTTTCCTGTATGATTTCTTATATGTCGTTGCAAGGTAATCTTGTTTTGCACCTTCATGTCACTTGAAGGGTTTTTCTCCATATGAGTGCTCATATGCCTTTGCAAGTTACTCTTGTCTGCACTTTCATACTTACATATATTACACTTGAAGGGTTTCTCTCCTGTGTGATTGTTCATATGCATTTGCAAGCTATACTTATGTGCACTTTCAAAGTCACATATATGGCACTTGAAGGGTTTTTCTCCTGTATGAGTGCTCATATGTATTTGCAAGCTACTCTTGCGTGCAGTTTCATGGTTACAGATATAGCACTTGAAGGGTTTCTCTCCTGTATGTGTCCTCATATGTATTTGCAAGCTGCTCTTGCGTGCACTTTCATGGTCACAGATATTGCATTTGAAGGGTTTCTCTAATGTATGAGTGCTCATATGTCGTTGCAAGTTAGGCTTATATGCACTTTCAAAGTCACATAAATTGCACTTGAATGGTATCTCTCCTGTATGCATCCTCATATGCATTTGCAAGCTACTCTTCTGTGCACTTCGGTAGGCACACATATTGCACTTGAACAGTTTCTCACCTGTATGAGTTCTCATATGGACTCGCAAGTTATTCTTGTGTGCGCTTTTATGGTCACATATATAGCACTGGAATGGTTTTTCACCTGTATGAGTGCTCATATGCTTTTGTAAGCTTTTCTTGTGGGCACTTTCAAAGTCACATATAATGCACTTGAAGGGTTTCTCTTCCGCATGACTCCTTTTATGCATTCGCAAGCTATTTTTGTGTGCACTTTCATAGTTACAAATATCGCACTTGAAGGGTTTCTCTCCCATATGAGTGCTCATATGCCTTTGCAAGTTACGCTTGTCTGCACTTTCATACTTACATATATTGCACTTGAAGGGTTTCTCTCCTGTATGAGTTCTCATGTGCATTGGCAGGCTATCTTTGTGTGCACTTTCAAAGTCACATATATGGCACTTGAAGGGTTTCTCTCCTGTATGCGTCCTCATATGTATTTGCAAGCTACTCTTGCGTGCACTTTCATGGTCACAGATATTGCACTTGAAAGGTTTCTCTCCAGTATGAGTGTTCATATGATTTTGCAAGGTTTTCTTGTGTGCACTTTCATAGGCACAAATATCGCACCTGAAGGGTTTCTCTCCTGTATGAGTTCGTATATGCATTAGCATGCTATTTTTGTGTGTATTTTCATAATCACATACATTGCATGTATATAACTTTTCCCCAGTGTGAGTTTTAACACTTTGATACAACATGCACTTCAATGGAGGTTCTATTATTACATGATCTTCATTATTACTACAGGTTTCAGTTTTTATATCTAATTCATCATGTAATGATTCCAGTTTAATGGACCAATCATTATCGTATTTAGCTTCATGCTTGAAATCGGATGCTTCTGAAAGCAATTCCAATGTTTGATTCTCTTCTTGTTTTACTGTAACATATGCACATATTTATATGTGGGTTACTAAATATTAAGTATATAGTAACTAAACTAATACAAGGTCATTTTAAATAGATGCGCAAATGTTCCCGATTTTAAATAAATATCAATTAAGAAATACACAATACCGAACATAATTAAACTACTAATATTAGGTCAATTTTATATAATATATATGAAAACATAAAATCTTTCTTATAATTGGTTTTTAAATCCACTTTTACTATTACATATTTACTTGCTTGTACTATTTTACTTATAATAGATTTTAAGTATATAATGCAAAGTTACCGTTCGTTTCCAACACATTCTGAGATAATTCTTCTTTGATTTTGGTTTGATGCCAGATATCGGATGTAGAATTCGTAAAATTTGATAATGAAGTCACATCGGTAACATCGAATTTGACATCTTCATTAATATCAGATAAAGTATCCATGCTGATACGCACACGCTTTTCTGCAGTAAATAACTTCTTCTTTGTTATGTGCCTATTTGTAATCCTAGGGCAATAAGTGGGGAAACAATTCAACTGTATTAAAATGTAATTGCATAAAGTAAATATGCGAATATAACTCACCTTTATTGTAGAAATGCGTAGTAAAAAATGTTATTAGTGTTGGCTGATGGCTTGAAAAAGCGAGATCTAGGACGCGGTTTTCCAAGCATCTCTAAGCACTTAGGCCACATTTGGCCCATTATTAGTGTTAGTCAAATAGTTTTTTAGCAACACTATGTTATGTGACACAATTCTGCTGTGCAACAAAATATTCTTTTAGGTTAAGTAATTTTGACGTTTATGGTGTCCGGGACAAAACGCCGACTCGTGCTCAAAACGCCGAACGGCACTCTACGCCGTCACATCGTTCGCGTACATGGCGTCGGAGCCGAATACGAATCTAAATTTGCGCTTGACCCAAACCGCCGACTGCACATCGATTCGGCGTTTTGGCCATTCGGTAAAATGTACATGTAAAACTAAAAATCGTTACGTCGTCGTGACTATTTTTAAGTATTCCACTATTGGAATTCTGCCAAGAGGACACATTGAATAATCAACGACATTATCGAACGCTTCATCATCGGGAGTTGGAGCTACATTTCTCAATCGTTTGGTCTCCTCGCAGCATTCATCACAAAGACCGAAATGTCTGCACGGCAACAAAACTGTCGTTGGGAGGTACTGTTTGGCAAATCATGCAAACTGCTACTCCAGTAGCTTCCTCTTCTGCTTCTTCGGGAACTTCACCTTCCGCAGACATCTCGTCGACCTCCCTGGTATCTGAAAAATAATAGCATATAACAATTACACTTACTTGTCATACATAAAATTCTACAATAAGTGTATCCCAAATAGTAAGTGCGTATTATACTCGTATATTATGCAGAATACAAAATAATTGTCAAATTGGGGTCGGTTATGAGATAGTCAAATCACTTCAGCAAAATAATAGGGATATTAATATGCTTTGTTCAATATCGCGTTTTTTACCGATGTGCTAGGATTGAATTAATTATTACTTTAAACGTATTAAAACTTAATCCATCTAAATCATTAAGCGGCGCTCAAAAAAGGAGATTAATTAAAGAAAAGGAAGAGAAGCGTAGAAAATTAACTAAAATAAGTAGTTTTTGTAGTGTTGCTGCTTCTACATCTAGTAATAGTTTTTCTGAAACAGTAAGTGTTAGTAACGTGGGGTTGGAACATTTGAAAGGTCTAACTGCGACCGTAAACGTTGAGCAAAGAAAAAGTCGTGTAAGTGATGCATTTTCGTCCGATATGGCTTTTTACAAAAATATAGCAATTGACAGTCAACTTAAATTAAAAATTTTAAAAATATGGCCTTGCGAACCACAGGAGAATTTTAAAAAAGATCCCAAAGGAAGATCATTTTCTACTTCATGTTACACGGTTACTGCGAAAACTGGCAATGCTATGGACGGATGTGCTTGTGCTATTCGTTACGATTTAATGCTTGTAGTAATATGGCAATGATCAAAGAGTTTTATGATTTATGTTAAAAAATATACACGTTTTTCGGATATCGCATGAAAATGTGGAACAACTTAAAAGTGTCGAATACTGAAAATGTTCAAATTACTCTAAAACGCCTTTGTTGTACAAGATGGTCTTCACGGTATGAATCCATTGCTGCTATCAGATATAATTTAGTTTTAGTTTTGAAGGTTTTGTCCAATATATCACTATTGAGTAAAAAACAAGAAGAAAGAGAAGAGGCTATTGCAATAAAGAAAAAAAGATGGAAAAATTCGAGTTTATTGTTATGCTAGTTTTTGAGACAGACAATTTTTGAAAATCTAAATTTAACATCAAAATGTTTACAGACATCTGACATGGATCTAGAAGCCACCACTAAGTTGTTAAACTTCACTTTGAAAGCCATAAGTGGCATGAGGGAAACATTTCTTGAATTAAAACAAAAGGCTGTGGTCCTAGCAAATTCTTGGGGTATACGTCCGAAGTTTGAAGAAAAAAGAAAGAGAAAAGCAAAACGATTTTATGATTAACTAGCTACTGAAGAACGATTAACTGATGCTGAAGAATTATTTGAAGTGGAAGTGTTCAAAACTACCATAGATATATATACTCAGTGACATGGAAATCGCAACACCAAAAAGGGGTAGGAATTTTTTGACCAAACTGGGCAGAAACGTTTAACTACTAAAAGGTAGCAATTGATTAAAATTGTAAAGAAAAAGAATAAAATATAAACATAATTAGTTACACACTCCCCCACTCTTCGTGGCATCAATTCTAGCAGATGGTCGATTTCTTCTTGAGCTATTGTGTCCCAAGCAACCTGCAATTCGTACTGTAGAGCTTGCAGTGTTTACGGAGGATGCAGCAAGTTCCTCAGTCTTCTCCCCATAATGTCCCAAATATGCTCGATGGGCGAAAGATCGGAAGATCGGGGTGGCCATGGCAAGAGATTGCCATTATCCTCTGCAAATTGGTCCATGCAACGTCTTGCAATATGGGGACGGGCATCATCCTGCTGGAAAAGTGGGTCTTCCAATTGCTGAAGAAATGGAAGAATATGGGGTTCTACCACCTCATCCACATATCGCTGGGCGTTCATATTGCCTCGGATGAATAACAAACGGGACCTACTCCCATAAGTTATAGGACCCCATACTATAATCCCCACAGTTTGGTGCACATGCATTGCAACGTAAAAATCAACAATGCGACGTTCCTCAGGTGTTCGTCTGCATCTTGCATCCCCAAACAGAATCGGGATTCATCACTGAACACCACCCTATGCCACTCTAGGTTCCAGTACAGTCGCAACCCACACCACTCCAAACTTGCTGTTGGTGTTGAGCCGTTACTGGTAACACAAGATGTGGCCGATAGGATTGCAAGCCGAAAGCTCTGATTCTGCGGTAAACCGTTAGAAGGGTTACAGGACGAGCTTCGTTAGCTAACCATTGATCGGCAATTGATCTGGTACTGGAGAATCGCCTTCAATGATTAGTGGTGTGTGATCTTACATTGTATCCTTCACATGGTGGCCCTGTTGAAACTAAACCTAATGGATCTAGACCGGGAGGTCGAAAAACATTCCCCAAGCCAAGGTGGAAGTTATCCTGGCGAGGGCTGAATGACACTGGAGTTACAGTGGCTTTAACGATACTTTTGAGATACCTCTTAAAATATTTAACCTTACCTGCAAAACAGACTCTGTGTGGGCGGACTGAATATTTCCTGTTTACTCGTGAGATCAACTATAAATCCTAATAATAAAAAACCAACCAAACCCGAGGAGTTCTTCAGATGTGAGGCCTCCTCACCATCCTTTTCGGAACGGAGTGCTTCACCAGAGGCCTCCGCTCCTTCCAATTTTCGACGGAGAGCTCTACCAGTAGGGACTCCCAAGTTACGGCAGAGGGCGCTCCCCCTGGCGCACTTCTAGACAAACAAGTAGAGAAGCTCAGCATAAAGAGGAGGAATCGCAGTGGAGCTGAGAAATATAACCAAGCGGCCAACAGCGGCGATGAGGGTTGCCCTTACGGGATTTAATTATCCCGAGGTGAAGCTCTCTCGTGAAGAAGCGAATCTAGTTCAGCAGGGGCTGGATTCTGGAAGACTGCCTCAGGGGGACTGCCTACCGATGTTCCTGCCCCGTTTCGACGAGTATCGCTGGTCCGAAGTAGAGGTGAGTTACGTCACCTGTGCCGACGAGCCCTGCAAACTGTGGCTCAAGGAAAAAATGGCAAACATTCAGCCTTGGAAAGATGCCAAGCTTAAGGTTCTGAAAGATGACACCCTCCCTAAACTAAAGAAGTTGACCGCTTGGGTGCCTGGCGCTTCGGACCCCAGCGACAAAATCACGAAGCGCTTGCAGATCTACAATGCAGGACTGCAAACAGCTCTATGGAAGATCCGAGACTGCCATGTGGAGCCCCTTGGAGTGCATCTTGTGCTTGGTGTCGATGAAGCTTCCGCAAAGATCTTGGAAGGCCAGGAATATAAAGTCTATGCCGGCATGACCAAGTTGTCTTTCACCGGACCCCAGACATGGCTGCGGACCAGAGAGCCCCACAAAGGAACCGGCCAAGGTAACCTCCATGGAGGTAAGCGCCGAGGATAAAGGCAGGCTCTCTCTGCTAGATGGACGACCGTCTAATCCTCCAGATTAATTTGTAGCATAGCATCTCGGCGACTAGTCCGATTAGCCGTCAGATGTCTATGGGGAAAGCACACATCATACTCATACAGGAACCGTGGATTGCCAAGGGAAATGTAAGAGTACTAAGTAATGCCGGAATTGTCCATTCCTGCTCTAATTCAAATCCAAGAGCATGTACCTATATACTTCAAGGAAGTTAAATGCTCAACTAATACCAGATTTTTGTTTCAGATACCTGGTAGGCATAAGGGTTAGTCTCTTAAGAGACGGCAGAAAAACAAACCTCGTAGTCTGTTCAGTCTACCTACCTTATGACTCCCCTAGCCCGCCACCCGAGAACTCGAAAGAGTAGTCAACTACTGCAAAGACAATCACCTTCCTTTGGTAATTGGATGTGACGCAAATGCCCACCATACAATCTGGGGCAGTTTAGATCCGAGGAAGAAATCTTCTAGAGTATGTGTACACTACAGACCTAGAGATACTCAATCGGGGCAGTTCCCCCACTTTTGTTACTTCTAGAAGACAAGAAGTAATCGACCTAACACTGGGTTCTAGCTCGATAGCCCAATGGACCAAGGGCTGGTATGTATCGTCAGAACCGTCTCTCTAGCATCATCGATACATACGCCTCAGTCTAAGCACAAACCTCCACGAAAATGAAGTGTACAGAAACCCTAAGTCTACGGATTGGGTTTCCTTTAAAGAGGCCCTTTCAAATGGGCTACAAGGGTTTTCAAACAGTACCTATTCGTATGATAAGAGATTGGATTGGAAAACAATCTACTAACCCTCAACAACGCGATTACGGCAGCTTACGAAAGTATCTGCCCTCTACCCCATTCTAAAAGGACGAGGAAAGTACCTTGGTGGAACTCCGAACTCCACACAGCGCAGGCAAACACGCAGGCTCTTGAACAGGGCAATGCGTACACACGCTATAGACGACTGGGACCTCTACAACTGGTCTTAACGCGACTACAAGGAATCTATCCGTAGATGCAAACGAAGGGCTTGGAAGGCTTTCTGCTACGACATTGACGGCCTACCAGAGGCAGTTCGACTGCACAAAATACTCTCAAAAAACTCCAGAGCAGGTTAGAGTGCTTGAGGCCCCCTTCTGGTGACCTTTCGGCCACTGACGAGGAGACTCTAACGCATCTCTTGGAAGTTCACTTCCCCGGCTCAACAGCTGAAGACAAGGAGGCTCCACCGGTTCCCCACATTGGCGGAAACCCAATGGATTGGGAGATTGCCTCAAAAGTGTTAACTCACGAAAAAATCAGATGGGCCATTGCGTCATTTGATCCATACAAAACTCCTGGGAATGATGGCATTTTTCCGGCTGTCCTTCAAGAGGGGCTGAACCTGCTTATCATGCCTCCATATCACATATTGCGAACCTGCCTTTCCTTCGGGTATGTACCAGTAGGTAGGGTAGACTGGGGTACAGTGAGACAAGGGGCACAGTGAGACATTGGCTATTTTGAGTTTTAAAAATGCCGCTAAACACGTGCTGCCGCTGGAGTTGAAACGTGTTACTACTACCATCATTTGCACTCAGCTGGTTAATGGCGTGTGTGTGTTGTTTTCCGGTTATTGAATGTAATTCTGTTTTAGTTGTGGTAAGTAAATTTTTTTCATCTTAATGTTTCTTTTTGTATAGGTTAGCTTTTCATGTGATTGTGATACAAGTTTTTATGATGATAGACTAGTGTATGGGCTTCAATATAATAATATTTGTAAGCATCATAATGCAATAAAAGGTCAGTTTGATTCATACATTTTTGCGACGTCACAGAGTGGGGTTCAGTGGGACATTTTGAAATGGGGCAGAGTGAGACGATGTCTCACACTGCCCCACTAATATATTTTACAAGTGAATTTATTATTTATTTATTGTTTTATTGTAAATTGACATTATTCTTTTATAACTATGTTACCATTTTACCCAACAATTAGTTAATTTAATTTCAGCTTTAGGACGTGAACCATGCGGAATAGACAGAGAAAGAAGCATTAGCTGAAAGGAAAGAGAAGAAGCCAAAGGTAGTAAAAAAAAGAGGTAAATAAAGTTAAGAAGCTTTTGGTTGGAAAAGCCCCAAAAGACGATTCTACTTTAGGAAGTGATGTCGGAACAGCTGAAGCTAATTTGTGTGATGACAATGATAATGATTTGAGCGAAGAATTTGAAGAGATTGATCTGACAAACGGACTTGAAGGAAATCCCAAAATGCAAGATTATGTGTTGGTAGAATTTAAGATTAGCAAAGTTAAGCCTATTTATTATATTGGTAAAATATTGAGCGAGGAAGATGAAAATGGTGATTATGAAATATCATTCCTACGTTCCAGCAAGAAGATATCTGGAAAGTTTGTTCTGCCTGATGTTCCAGACATTTCCTCTGTTAACAAAGACGGCATTAAAACTGTTTTGCCACAGCCAACTGTTAATGGAGCTACGAAACGACAGCAGTCATTTCTTAGCTTTGGTATCAGTTTTGGCACTTTGGATGTTCGTTAAATAAAATAGCTTATAAAAGGTAGTAGTCTCACTGAACCCCAGGGGCTGTATCACTGTGCCCCTTGTATGGGGTACAATGAGACGTTTACTGTTCTCCTATAATTACTAGTTTTTAAAATAAACCAGAGTACTTGTTTAAATTTTGTTATCAGAAATATGTACCCATATGTTACTTGTAATCAATAGAATAATAAAAGTTTGATAGAGAATTTCGCTTTTTGTGTAATTGCATTTAAGGAAAAAATTGTCTCACTGTGCCCCGGTCTACCCTACTGCTAACTGTGTGTTGAGTGCAATAAATCGATAACAAATATTTAACCGGTTATACTCGTTTTGTTAAAGATTGATAAATTTATAAAATGGCCATTGGAACCTTCTGTATGTGGTAGTGACAAGAATTCAAATAAAAATAGATTGTACAGTGATGAATATGTCAAATATGCTTTACCGTTATCTCCCAGAAACCGCAGTGCGTACATTGTGGAGAAGTGTTGTCAAAAGGAAGTATGAAGCCATCAACGTTATTTCGATATTTAAATACCAAACATCCATCAAATTGGTGATTGGAAACGAAAACAAAAAAATACACTGGAACAGGTCGATAGTTTTAAATATCTAGGGGTGATAATACAAGGAAATGGGAAAATGGAACAAGAAGTAAAAGAAAGATCAACAGTGCTGCAAAAACGTACCTTGCTTTCAACAAAACATTTATAGACAACAAAGAAATAAGTAAGAAAACAAAAATGACAATATGTAAGACAATCTATAGGCCAATACTACTTTATGGATGCGAAAGTTGGGTACTAAACAATAGTTTGAAAAGCAACGTCGAGTAACACGAAGCGTCAAAATACAGAACGAGAAAATAAGAGCAGAGTTGGATGTAGAATCCATAACAACAAGAATTGAACAGCAGCAGTTTGGGTGGTTTGGGCATCATAAGACAAAATGAAGAAAGACAAGTGAGGTGGGTGTGGGAAGCAAAAGCGCAAGGGATGAAAATGATGATTACTGTGGGTCGGAGCAAGGCTCCTGCACTTACAATTAGACCACCAGGGCCCATTGTGCTCCCTTGGGGTTACAAAAGACTTCACTCCCTGAACAGGTTCGTCGCTTCGGCGAAGGACAGAATCCTGTTAAAAGGCGTATCTTGAATGTGTCTTGGTTCAAGAAAGGGAGAGCAAAGGTGTTTGCGTCTTAAGGCCGCTAATGCCTTGCTTTTGCAGAGGACATGTTCAGAGGTTTCCTCTTACTCTTGACATTTCCTACACTGGTTGTTTAACACAATCGC
Source organism: Limonius californicus (assembly GCA_014611495.1). Taxonomy (NCBI): domain Eukaryota; kingdom Metazoa; phylum Arthropoda; class Insecta; order Coleoptera; family Elateridae; genus Limonius; species Limonius californicus. Next base: position 69,586 of record JABXWE010000338.1, on the reverse strand, counting down.
TATAGTGTGGAGATGACTGTTCCGTGGCCTGTAAAGAGGCCCTTTACTATCCTGATGTGTCTTCTGCTTAGATTGAGAATATAGTCTACCGATTGTTAGGACATCAGCTCCCTCATTGCCACTTATTCCACTATGGCCGGGAACCCATAGGATTTTCACGTAATTCTCAACTGAGAGTTTGACGAGTGTGGCTCGACATTCTTCAACAAGCCTAGACCCTATCTTGGGAGATATTAGGGCCTTCATGGCCGCTTGACTGTCCGAGCAAATATAGATGTATTTACCTCTATAACATCTATTGATTGTTTTCATTTGCACAGGTAGTAATCGCGAAGATTTCCGCCTGGAAAACGGTAGGATATTTGCTTAGCACAAATTTGAGTTTGACCCTGGGTTTGTCGCCATATAGGTACACCGGTGCCGGTAGCTTTTCTATTCCGTGACCCGTCTGTATACTAAACTAGGCCGCTATGTTTAAGAAAGGGCCGATCGTCCGAGAACCATTCTTTCCGGGGAGGGGTGTGAACCTTAGAGTGTATGCTAAAGGAGAAGTAGGAGGTCATGCCATCACTTCCCATTGAAAAAACGGGAGTGGTCGCCCTCAATTTGGAAGCAACTCTGGCATGTCCTACGTTTTCCTGAGTCGGTTTCCATTGCCCCGTACACATCAGCCTATGCGTTGCCGCTCGAGCCTCGGCCTCAATCGCAAGGTGAAGGGGCGCGAGTCCCACCAGCACTTTCATGGCCGCTGTCAGGGTTGTTCGCATTGCGCCCGTAATTCCCAGACAAGCTAATCTTTGCACACGGGCGAGTGTCGTCCTTGTAGTGGTCAGTTCTGATCGTGGCCACCAGACAAGGGCGGCGTATGTTAACAGCGGGCGTACTACAACCATGTAAAACCAGAATATGATTTTAGGCTTCAGCCCCCAAGTTTTGCCTAACGCTATGTCCAAGGTGAAAGCGGGTACGTGTGGTGCGATAAAACGCACGCATCGCACGCTATTACGACATTTTTCGAAAACGATAGATGCGACGTCAACATGTTCCATTTTACTTATGGAAAATAGTTTATTGAAACTAAGATTATTACGGAAACTTAAAAAGAAACGTGAATATAGAAAAACGACTAATAAAATCTTTAGGAACAGGTACTTAACTATATTGCTAAAAAATCTTATTTTCAATCATTCTTTATAATTTCTTTTGCTTGTCATATAAGTTCAATGCACGTTGAAAAGCTTCGATTCTATTGTACAGGGTGCGCAAAAAAAATTAATATGTAGTTTTGCAAAATTAAAAATTTATTGCACTACATTCTATCAGAATTTGGGTACATGTTATTAAAATTAGTTGCGGAATAAACAGAGTCAGCAGGTGAAGGAGGTGAAGAAATATTCAAATAGGCCGACGAGGGCGCTGATGACCCAGAAGTTGGTGGGTGATCAGGGAAATACGTATTTCTAGGGTGGAAACTGGTAGACGGAGGTGACATCTCTTGTATCAATACTTCATGGAATTTGCTTCTTACTCGCCGTTGCTGCAAAGGATCCATTTTTTCAAATATGGCAGGAGTGATCTCAGGAATACAGAATTCTCGTCCTCCGGTGTTTCAAGAAGAGCAAGCTTTCTTGCTTCTATATTTAATAGCTACTCTTCTACATCTATATGCTCTTCGCGTATTCTCTTTCTTTTTGACCGACAAGGTGTTATATTGGACGAGGACGGCATATTTGTTGATTCACCACCACTGTTGGCATTGACGTGCCAAACACCATCATTGGCAATTACATATGGAACATCAATAGTGGCAATCACTTGTGAAACATCGGCAGTAGCACTCACTTGTGACGAAGAACCAGCATTGGGAGTAGCATTTTCATCTGAAGGGTCTTCATCATCAATATCTTCATTGCCAACCAACGAGATCTGCGATTCTTTCAACACTTCGATGGAAAATACATTTCCTTCCGTACTCCTTGGAGCTACTATAATACCCCTCAGAAACTCTAAATTGGCAAAATACTGCCGTTTTTCTGTGTATGGGGCGTCACCTGAATGGGGTTTACGAATTTTCTTCAGTTCTTTCGCGAACTGATCGCGTAAATGTCTCCTTTGCACTTCACAAATAAGCGCTTCCGTTGCAGACATCGGATGACAACTGCGACAACTGCGGTGAAAATAAAACTTGTGTAACGCTATGTCCAAGGTGAACGCGGGTACTGCGATGCGTGCGGTGCGGTGCGTGCTTTGCGAGGAACGTTTACGATAAAACAACGATATTTAAATGTATCAGTCCAGCGTAAACACATGGCGCGTTAAATAAGCACGCAGCTAGATCGACGCATAGCACGTATTGTTTTTAATTTAAAACGTGTTTTATTTTCACCGCAGTTGTCGCAGTTCTCGTCCGCTGTCTACAATCGAATGGAATATTTTCTTCAATAAAAACACTGAAAAATAAGTATTCTAGCGTAAATTACTTACCTTAAGGTTAACAACAGACAGAAATAGGTCTTTGAAAATTTGTTGTGCAATGATAACAGGCAACACGTATTTTTCCAACAATATAATCAAATGTATGTATTGTCATCCTGGTGTACTGGCGAAAAGAACTTTCATCTGCTCGCAACTCAAGGTATAGGTGATGAAATTCACCGTAAACTAACTTGTTTCTAAAGATTTTATGAGTCGTTTTTCTATATTCACGTTTCTTTTTAAGTTTCCGTAATAATCTTAGTTTCAATAAACTATTTTCCATAAGTAAAATAGAACGTGTTGACGTCGCAGCCATCGTTTTCGAAAAATGTCGTACTGTAATTTGCCACCTATGTTTAAATGCATGCACCGTAATAGCGTGCGATGCGTGCGTTTTATCGCACCGCACGTACCCGCTTTCACCTTGGACATAGCGTTAAATTAAAAACAATGCGTGCCATGCGTCCATCTAGCTGCGTGCATATTTAACGCGCCACGTGTTTACGCTGGACTGATACATTTAAATCTCGTTGTTTTATCGTAAACCTCGTAAACGTTCCTCGCAAAGCACGCACCGCACCGCACGCATCGCAGTACCCGCGTTCACCTTGGACATAGCGTAACGCGCGCCTGCCGTTGTTCTTGTCTTTTCACATGACTTTTCCAGGTTAATCAAGCGTCAAGGGCAACGCCTACATACTTCACCTCACCTGTCAAGTCAAGTGACTTGTTGAAGATGGAGAGTTCTTTATAACCTGTCATCTTCCGTTTTCGTGTGAACAGGACCAGCTCGGTCTTTAATAGATTGACCGACAATTGATTCCTGTTACACCAGTCTTGCACAATATTTAGGGCACCTTGGGTAGCCCCGCTTATTGTCCGAGAAATTTACCGACTATAAGGATAACCAGGTCATCCGCATAGCCCTGAGTGTAAAACCCTTGCTCGTTGAGACGCCTGAGGTGTTCATCAACCACGAGGCACCACAGGAGCGGCGAGAGTGGACACCCGCGGCCGGCGGATAGGTACTCCCACGGAGTTCCCTCTTAGCGTGGCTTTTATGTTTCTATGTTTGAGCATGAAATTGATCCACCTACCTATGGTGCGTTCGATTCCACGCTCTAAGACAGTGTTATGAATGGATTCGAAGGTCGTTCGGTAAATGCTCCTTCGATGTCCAGAAATGTGCATGCTCAGTGGTCGGAAATTTGCCTAGGGAATGAGTTTATGTAGCATAATAGTCTGTCTGCCTCTAGGGAGTATCTAATACACCCACGTGGTGAAACGAGAAAATTAATAGTGATTGCAAAGGATCTCATAAGGTGCAAGTTAATGGTGGATAGCACATTCATAAAAAGAGCGGTGTTCAGAAAACATTTTTTCGAGTTAAGCGATTTCTCCTCTCTAGCGACCCCATGCACCCTCTAGCTAGAAGCTCCTTAACAACTTGTACCGAGACGTTTTTCAAGCAGTGTCTGGTGGATCACATATTTATTGAAAAAGAATTTATTTAGTGATCTGAATAACATTTCACGTTTGTATCGTATGTATTTTGACCCTTAGAATTCAAATACAGTGTGATCATTTTATCTTGTAACAAGTAGGTAAGTACGTAAGACGACAGGTCACAACTGTAGAAGATGAAGCGGCAGTCATCGAACAAGTAACTGGTAATCCCCATATAAGACAACGAGCAGTTGGAAGAACTGTAGGCTTTAGCCAAAGTTCAGTATTTAAGTTTTTAAAAACAAACCGGTTTCATTCTTACCACGTCACATTAGTAAAGATAATTACCGAAGTCGAGTGAATTTCTGCCAATAATTAAGAAACGAAGTTACTACTGATCCATTGTTTTTAAGAAATATTCTATTTTCTGACGAAGGGACGTTTAGTAACAATGGGCGTGTAAATAGACACAATTGCCGTTTCTATTTACAAGATAACCAACACTGGATTCGACAAACACACTTTGAAAGAGTTTTTACTGTAAATGTGTGGTGTGGTATCGTTGACAACTTTATCGTTGGTCCCCACTTCTTTGAGGGCAGTTTAAATGAGGAAATGTATTTACATTTTTTAGAAAATGATTTGCCTCAACTTTATGAAGACATTCCTCTTTATGTTTGACAACGTATGAGGTTTTAAAATGACAGAGCACCTGCCGACTTCTATAGAATTGTAAGAAACTACCAAGATGAAACTTTCCGTAATAGATTAATTGCAAGAGATGCAATTCATGCTTGGCCTCCACGTAGTCCGGACTTGACTCTCTTAGTTTTTTTTTGTGGGATAAAATAAAAAAACATCGACGAAACTCCCGTAGAAACCCAAGAAGATTTACATGAAAGAATTATTGAATCATGTAGGTCAATCACCCCACACACGCTAACTCGTGTTGGAGATTCTCTTCTGTGGCATATTGGCTTATGTGAACAGCAAGGTGGACGGCATTTATTACGTCATTAATTAGTGTTTTTCTTTCTGTTTTTATTTAATTTATTTTTCTTGTTGATTTTATTATTATGTCAACATATTTTTATGCTACCTTGGTTTTTTCTGTGTTTGTTTAAATTATAAGCAATACATACTGTAAATGTAAATACCTATTGCAAAACTGCATGTTATATATTAGTGAACCGTTTCATTGTAGTTTCTTAGTACATCTAACATAGCTACTGTAATTGTTATTTATTTAAACAATGTAAAGTTTACTAAGATACCTATAGAATACAAACAGCTACAATGTATGTAGCCTACCTACCTGTTACTAGATAAAGTAATCATCCTGTATGAAATAATCCACAGGGTGTACCATTTAAAAGTTATTCTTCTTATGTATATAGGCCAATGGCCTGTTAATTACCTACAATGGAGTAGGTTCTGTGAGCCCTCTTTGCACGTATGCCGAGTAGGAGGCTAGCCTAACCCGTCGAACAGAGAAGGGAAGTTCCACTACATGGTTTACGATTGTCAAAGATATTCGTATGATAACCGGGACGGACGATTCCAAATACCCTCCAAAGCACAACCGGTTGCATATGCATATGCCACTATATTGGCCCACCCATCCGAGTACTGACCAGCCTGGACTGTGCTGGACTACCAATACCATTTGACCGGCGTCCGCAGTGCTCTGCTGTGCAAATTCCATTTCTGTTATTTTCAACGAAACCGGAAGTCTTTTTGGCTTTTCACATTACTTAGTAGGAAATTACTTCTAGTATAACCACCCCAAAGTACAGAAAAATACGTTCTGAAGAAATAAAGTACGAAGAGTGAATAACTAAGCCAACACTTTACAAACATTGATGATTATTTTCAATTAGTTTTATTATTAGGTACAAAAAATGAATACACTTTTTTAAATAAATTGCATTTTCTCGAAATTCAATTTTATTCTATTTCTGTAAACTCTAAATTGCAACAACGTAATCTTTTGTAGCCTTTATTAACTGTTTTGCTTGATACTTAAAATTTGTTTTACTGAAAGGTCAAATTGCTTAACATCTTAGTTTTAGTAGTAGGTACGACAAGAATCTTTCACAAACTCAAGATATAATTCATCAACATTCAAAACTTAACCTATTTTTTCTATTAAAAATTGTGTATCCGGTGATCTTCCCAGCACCTGCAGAAGTTTCAAAAGTGTTATTTGGAACCAGACATTTACTCTGTTAATGCTAAAAAAATTCACAATTATTTTAAATTTTCGGATGATATGAAATATACATACAATAATTTTATCTCAAAATATAACTTAGTTGGTATGTTGAATAACCTCTTAACAATACTTTGGTGTGCATCAAAAGCCTTTTTAGTTGCAGAACGTGCTAATACTGTATATCTATCAATCGGATTACCATGTTCTTGGGCTATAGCACGAATAGTGTTTAAATTTCTGAAAGGAAACAACCCTATATCATCCTTAAAGACACAAATAAATATTAGACTAATTCACCAACTTCTGCTATATGGCATGAGTTTTCTGCTGCCTATTTTAATTAGGAACAATCTACTCACCTTAAAATTAACAGTAAAGAAGAAGGCATATGTTTAAGCACTCCCATAACCTTATCAAATCTATTTCTGGCAAATTTCCTCATAAATTCTATATCTTCTTCTGTTACCTTTGTTGTTAATTTAAAGTTTTGCCTTTTTAATGGCATTTGGGTTAAGACTTCGGCAAACATTTCATAATCTATAAAAAAATTAATTATTGTATTTTAAATTGTTCCATTCGTGGAAATTTGGAAACTATACTGAATTTCACACTTTAAATGCACTGTGGGCAGCATACGGCAATGCATTTCCAAGGTACTATTTCTGAAAATGACATGAACTTGAATTTTGAGGATTTAATTACCGTTAAATGTATCAATTTTTGTTTACTCATCTCACTGCATAATCTCCACTCCCTCGCATTTTATATATATTTTCTTGAATCAGTAGACTTATTTGTTTAAATCAGTTAACAGATGAATTATAATTATTCAAGTATATTAAGCAATTAATTTTATTTGAAAACTGAAATGATATTAGTTTTGATGAAGGTAATTAATTTTGAAAATATAGTTTAAGGCCTGCATGACACGGCACAGAATTTTGTACAAAATTTTGTTCAGAATTTTGTTCAAAGTGTATTTACAAAATTCTATGTCGTGTCATAAATTAAAATGTTGTTCATAATTTTGTACAAAATTCTGTAGATTCATGTTCTAAAACCTATAGAATTTTGTACAAAGTCGGCGTTGCATCGATGCGCAAACGCGCAATGTTTAGTGTTTGTTAACAATCAAAGAGGGCAGACAAGAATATATTTACCACGTGTTTACCCCGCCTGCCAACACTCCACGCACTTTCTCGTATCTCGCTCGCGTTTTTTTATTGCTGCAGCTTGTTTGTTTTGTCGTGCGTTCATGTAAAATAAATAAATAAAAGCGCTACGAACTTATGCATTAACCTAATATTATAAAATCTTGTTAGAGTTCTACTTTATCGACAGTCACATGACTATTTTGAGTTTCTCACAGTTGTCAATGTAACAAAATTTTGTACAAAATTCTGTGCCGTGTCATACAGACCTTAACAATATAAGTGCAGATTCTGATCATCGCATAATGTAAATGTAAACTATTGATAGATGAGTTGCTCCCCTTAAACGGGGTTGCCGCAACTCAACATACGTATAAAATGGTAGCCAAAGTCACTTTTTCTTTCTTCTTCTTCTTAGAGTGCTTTATCCCTTACGAGACGTAGCGATCTTCTCTCCTGTGCCTGTTTTGCGCGTTTTTAGAGTATCACAGACATAGAGGACCTACAGTTTAACGTGGGCTCCGAACCACGGGACGTCGAAACACTTCTACTCCAGAGAAGGTTTACTAGGCAGAATACCTCGCTGGTTTGCCATTGCCTTGCGAGGGACTTTTTCTTTAATTAAATTAAATTGGTCAATGCTGCCTACTTATGACAATACTAAGCCAAGCTGTTACCCCTTTTGCTTGTTTGTTTGTTTCATTTCTGCCTATTTCTGCTACTATGGCTAACCACCGACGCAAGGGGGCGATCCTACCACACCTTGAAATTTAGCCTGTTTGAGGGTTCTTTTGACGTGCCGAACAACACTTGGACACGAGGTCTACGATTTTTTTATCCCTTTTAAAAGAGTTTTTTCTGTAAATGTTTATTGGACTATACTTCTTGTCTGAAAATTTAGCTAGACAACGTTAGTTGGATTTCCTACAAAACATTTTACCAGTGTTGTTGGAAAATATAAAACCCAATATACCTACAGCAAACACTTTGGTACCAACGACGCCTGTTCTTCTCACTATAGTCGGACTGTTAGAAATTACTTAAACAATGAATTTGGAGGAAATTGGATTGGAAAAGGAGCTGTGCACCCATGCCCCCCGGTATTTCTCCAGTAGACTTTTTTAGCTGGAGTATAATTAACGAAATAATATACCTAACTCTGGTAATAATTGAGCTTGATTTACAAAATATAATAACGGAAGCATCAGCTGCACCTAATAAGCTTACTCGAGTCCGAAAATTGAATTAGAAAATGTCATTAAAAACATGACAGCAGCACAAATTAAACACGGGAGAAAATAAAATGTAGAAAAACTAGCACAACAAGGCATTAAGGAAACATGGAAGGAACGACGCAAGGAAAAAAGAGAGAAAGAAGTTGAGTAGCTCAAATGAGGAAATACATGGAATGTGGTACGAGATATTGGGAAGAAAGAGTGAAAATATTAAGGAATGGACCACGAGGCCTCATGGCAACTAATAAATGGAAGAAAATATATAAAATTAAGCGCTAAAAGCACTGTAGAACGAAAGCAACAGTTGGCAAAGAACATACGAAGAAAAAAATCAAGCAACAAAGCAACTGGGGGGCAATGAAATTCCAGCAGGAATGTGGAAGGCAAATGTTATCACAAAAAATGACAGTAGAAGCAGTTGGTTAAACTAGGTTGTATCATGTCCCCACTTCTCTTCAATGTCTGCGAAGAGAGTACGTACATAATAAGACAAATAACGGAGAACTGGGAAAGTAGTGTCTCAATTGGTAGAAAAAAGATAATCTCTGCTATGTGGACGATACTACTCTAATAGCCGCAGATACCCAAGAACGAGCAAGCTTCCTAAAGACTAGATCAATCAAAACAACAGAAAACAACCAGAAATACAACATCTGGCAAGATAAAAATTAAGAAATTAACTTATGGTATATACGAGGGGAGTTTCTCATGGTATCTACCTAGCTATTGGAACAAAATGCTATCGTCATAATTTTATTATGTCAAGTCTCTGTGACATTTTAGAGTTTATCCTCTAAGTGTGATACAACTCCCTTAAGATTTGTCATTTCTGTATAGAGTTAGAGGTGCAAAAATGAGCGATTTAAAACTTGAACACAGAAGCGTCATAAAATTTCTATCGAAAAAAGGTAATAATCCAAAAAATATCCATGAGAGAATGGTGGCTGTGTATGGGGAAAATAGCCCGTCCTATTTATAAGTTAAATTTTGGTGTAAGCAATTCAAATGGGGCAGGGAGTCCATTCAGGATGATCCAAAGTGCGGAAGACCTCTTGAAGGACGAACACAGGAGCCCATAAAGAAAGTTGAAGAGTTGGTATTGACAGAAACATCTGTTTTTAAAATCCTTCATGAAGATTTGGGAATGAGCAAGTTGTCAGTACGGTGGATTCCCAGGCTGTTCACTCCTGAACAAAAATTGTGTAGGCGTCAAATTTGCGAGGATAATTTGGTGGCTTTATCCCAAGATGAGGACTTATTCTTTAAAATTGTAACTGGGGATGAGGCCTGAGTACACCACTGGGACCCACCGACGAAACAAGAATCCATGCAATGATTTCATAAGGGCTCGCCACCACCCAAGAAGGCGAAGGGTGCTTTATGTGATTTGAAGTTGTGGATTACGTTTGCAACATCTTCTTGGGTTGGGGTTGAATCTCCGGTTCTGCTGTTTGGTAAATTTCACCTTCTGCTTCTTCTCTTTCTTCTTCTTCCTACGTATTTAATAATAATAGTTCTGCGAAGTATTTTGCCCATACTTCTAGCACGCCCGCGGTCCCTCCTACTAGGTCTCCTTTTTTATTTCTGCAGAATGTTGTTTTAGCAAAGAGCATTTAGGTTGCTTCTTTTACGCTTTTGTAAAAGTTTCTGATCTCTTTTTATTCTGTTTTTCTTCTAATTTCATCATCTTTTCTATTTTATGTCTCCTTTTTTCTTTCTACTTATGCTCTTTGCTGCTCTTCTCTGGTTACTAAACTCTTCAACGTTTGCTCATGTTTTTCTTTGTATCATTTTGAGTCGTGCTTCATTTCTTTTTTTCACGGCTTTGGCGCATTCTTCATCGTACCAGGTGTTTCTTTGCTGTCCCTGATTTATGGCTAGGGTATTTATTGTAGACTTATTTACGGCTTCCTTTATATTGTTCCACTTGTCCATTTGTATATTATTTAGGTGCGATTTAAGCTGTTCGTTATACCTTCTTCGTGTTTCTTCTTCTAGAGCTTATATTATTATAAGCTTAGCTTATATCGTCTCTTTGTTTCTCCTTTTTCTTTTCGTAGGTTGGATAACCTTTGTTTTAGTTTGGCCTTGGCTAATATATGGTCCGAATCGCAATCCGCTCCTCGGCAACTTTTGACATCTAGTATGTTTTGTAGCGTTAGTTAAACAACTAACAGGACTTTAACTGAAACGAGCAATTGATACAGAACAAAACGGACAACAATGGAAAGAAACAATCAACGACATTCCATAATTATTGAAAATCACGACTCCTCAAACTAGACGAAATACGACGAAGAAGAAAAGAGATAGGTGGATAAATATTCTTTATTTTCGTAGATTTTGAAAGGGCCTTTGACAGGCTCAAAAATGAAAGCTTGTGGGATATCCAACATAATTATGATATACCTGGAAAATTAATTAATATTATTAGAATAGTGTATAATAAAGCAACATGTCAAGTCTTACACAGGTTACTTAAGAAAACGATTATCATCAGTAAAGGAGTAAAACAGATTGTATTCTCTCACCCTTGTTGTTTAATACAGCTCTTGACCATATTCTTATGGAAACAGTTACACCAAATAATGTAATAGCATGAGAGCATATAAAAAAATACGAAATTAGTCAATCTAGAGTATGTATGCTAATGACATCTTTTTGATATCACATAACTTTCAAATTATGGTAAATTTGTTAAACAACCTTGTTGTATATGCAAATACTGTAGACCTTAAATTAATATCTCAAAAAATAAGGTAATGAGAATAGGATATGTCATGCAATATCGGAACTTCTCCATTGATCAACAAGAAATCGAACAAGTCAAGGAATTCTGTTATCTTGGCAGCGTAGTGGATCAGCAATGAGATGCTGAGGCAGACGTAGAACAAGGAATCCGCAAAACGTAGCATGCTTTTAGAATTCTGAGCAATATATAGAGCTCTACGTACATTAATAAAAATACTAAAATCAGAATTTTCACAACAATATGAAATGAGGCCTTTTCTATGGATGTAAGACATGGAAAAGATATTAGAATCTTCTAAAAAAGCCCAGACCTTCCTTAACAAGTTTTTATGACGAATCCATCGTCTTCATCTGGCCAACATCAATATCAAACAACGAACTATGGGAGAAATCCCACAAAGAAAGTAACTATAATTCATTTCTATACCGCGAAAAATTCATTAATCACAGTTGCTGTGATACATGTGTGTTGGGTTGCGTCAATCTCCTTTAAGAGGGGGCAACTTAGTTGGTCCACCCCGTACTATTGAAAAACTATATGCGAAAATCCAGTAGATGATTATTCTTATCTTTTTTTTCAGGCGATTTTAGGAATAAGTTGACTTACAGCAAAATCATTAGCTTTTTCTCTATGACTATGATAAGAGGATTATTTTACTTTAAGAGACTTAATTTCTCTGGTTACAGAGACTTTAATAGGAAATAAAATTAAATTATCCAACTAAGTAATAACAATTTACCTTCGACCCCTAAGTCTCTAGAATACTTCTGCATCTTAAACTGATCATTAAAAACAATCGCTTTCCATAAATGGCTTAATGCAAGTCTATCTTCATCTGATATTACTTCATAGAGTCCATGATCAAGCAAGACTAGCTGAGTGATTCCTTTTTGTTTGCGAATGAGGACTAAAACGGTTAAGTCGTTAAGTTAGTTATATTGCTTAGAAAACTTCCTTTCTTTACTGTTTCCCGAATGAGGATCAGCATGCACAAACCCAGTCCGAAAAATTTGTTCGCCGAAAGCTTCAAACAATTTCTTGTCTATGTCAGCTAGCGAAAATCCATCTTCTTTCAAGTTATCCACGTCACTAATTTTATAACCATTTATATATTCTGTAACAAGAACTCTCTATAAAAATTGATATGATGGTCAGTTAAACGTAAAACGTCAACTAAAATAACTTGCTTTGCTGCAGAGCTCCCATACTACTTTCGGTACATAAACATATTTCAAGTGGTTCAAATCCCGTGCACACCGTTCCGCATTTTCAGCTTCATGTACAAAATTCAGTTCTTGCTTCAGGGCGTCCCTTAAATCTTCTAAAATCCAAGCAAAATTAAAATCCTTGTGCATCATTCCCACCACATTTAATAGGAACTGTATTGTTGCAACATCACTTTGAAATCGACTTTGTAAGTCAATGTACTGTACTTTGACGGCTACCTCTTGTCCATCTTTAGTTGTGGCTTTGAACACCTGAAAAATATAATATTTTTAATTCAACTGGTGTCATCTTTTAAAATATAGATATGTGATATAAACTTCTCAAAAATGAATAGGGATATTGTAATATAAAGCATATATGTTTGTATTTGGCGGCTAATGGTCGTCTATTATTGATAATTAGAGCAAGCGGCAATGTTTGATGTTAAAAAACAAAAAACAATCGAATCCAGTTGCAATTGTTTAACTGTATTAGTGTCAAGTCGAGTTTATGTGTTTGATTGAGTAATCTTTCCCGTCTTCTTAAGATCTTTTTGGTCATTGTTTTCTTATTCGTGTGTTACATTTCTGTTCTTAATAATAAACAACAATGCAGAGAAACTATTTAACAATAGAACAACTAAATTTAGCCGTTGCTATACACCAAAGAGGAGATCGCCAGGTCGACATTGCTGATATGTCAGGAACCACGCAGAGCGTAATTTCACGTGCCTTTTCGCGCCTTAGAGAAACAGGTACGACTGCAAGAAGGCCTGGAAGCGGATCTTTTCCCATTACAACACGTAAGGATCGACTTCTAGTAAGTAATGCAAGAATGCTCCCCTTTTCAACTGCTCGATATATACGTAAAGTAGAATGCTGATCCAGAATGCCACAGGAAATTGAGTCTCCAAACCAAACTAAGAGAAATCGATTGTTTGAGGTAGGCCTTACCTCATACCACCCCCTGAGATGTCCTGCAAGAATTGTGTCTCAGCGAAGACACCGGGTGGAATGGTCAAGACGTAGGCTTCAAGAAGCGACGCCGTGGGATGATATACCTACTACGAGTCAAGATGTTGTCTCAGCAATGATAACCGACGTCAAAGAGTATATCGTAGTGCCGGACATCGTACCTTACCTCAATATACCCAACCAGTCGTTGCCTTTGGTGGTGGTGGTCTTATGGTATGGGCTGGAATTTCTTTAGGGTGGCGTCCTGACCTCTATATCTTTAATGGTACACTCACGTGCCAACGCGTTATGCTCAAGAGAGCATTATGGACCATGTTCTGAACCGTCGGAACGCTGTTGGACGGAAATATTTTGTTTTTCTTGAAGACAATGTAAGGCCGCATCGTGTTTGGGATATTTTAGAGATGCTTCGAGATGAGGAAATAAGCCATCTTGCTCTTCCTCCGCTATCTCCAGACCTCAACCCCATCGAACCTTTTGCAGAGACAGCTAGATCATCATAATCCAAGGCGTACTACTGTTCAACAGCTGAGGGATGTACTGTCGGTACTGTGGCATCAAATTCCACAAGAACATATTGATAATTGCATTGAGAGTATGCCAGTAAGGAGCAGAGCAGTTATTACTGCCAGAGGAGGTGCCACGCGGTATTAGCATTTAATAAATTTAAGTTAGGTGACAGGAGACATTAACAATTCACATTATAATATGTATTGTTAAATTTCTTCTTTAAACGTACTTTTATTGTAATTTTCATGTGCATTACTAAACAGACGTTACATTTTGTTGTTTTGGTAGATTTTTATTATAAATGCAACTTGGTGTTGCAGTTAAGTGTCTTACACTGCAATATCCCTATTAATTTTTGAGTAGTTTAGATTAACAGTGAAGATATTACTCTTAATAAAAACATTTTCCCGGGAATTCCCCGTGTTATATATAGAAAAAATCAACTTAATGGTAATTATGTATGATGATATCGTGATCACATGATAGAAAGCACCAAGAAAACCTAGTTATGTACTTAAATTAAAAAAAGATGAAAATGTTATTATGTAGAGTTTGTGCAAATATTTCTCAAACTTTTAAAAACAAACCTGTGCCAAACTAGCAGCTGCAATAGCATCTTCATCAAAATTCTGATACATCTCATCAGGCGTTTTTCCAAAGTCTTCCAAAAACAACTTCCGTACTTCATCGGCTTTTCGTTTTAGGCATTTATCTTGAAGTTGTTTCAACGTCTCTGTATATTCAGCAGGCAGGATATGATTCATACACACCAATCCCTGTCCGAGCTTGATGTACGTCCCACCATTTTCTAAACAACCTTGTAAAATCCTATCGGCAGCTCTTTGATGTATCCGACTCATCATGATGCCAAAATTTGGACACGATTCATTTAGACCAACAACGGAGAAGGAGTAGTCGATGGATATTATTAGGGCAATTTTCATGGAGCTGAAAGTAACATTTAATAAATAAGTCTTGAACGGAGGAAAACAATAAATGGCTTACCGCAAAAACCTAATGCTACCGCTGATGTAAGATGTTCCTCCATCATCTACCTCCAATGAAGGTGCCAATGCAAGTGCAAATCCACCAACTCCACCAAGTTTAACAAATGTGCTTAACTTTAAATTTGGTCCCGTTTGGAAGGCGCATTTTTTGCTGATTTGTTTAGGTCTGAGGTGTTGTAGAATTCGACGGTACACAACGTTCATCATCTGTTGGAAGAAATTATAAACCATTAAAGAACATTATTTGTTTTATTTAACACATTATAAGGAATTGCAGTACATTTTAAGTATAAGTTTTGCACTGTACACCATGTAGAAGGAATAGTGTGTGATTTTACTGTTTTGAGTTTTGAACATGCAAATAAATAGGTAATGAACGAAACTGTGGTGTTTTATTTGGGCTGATCCGAAGGCTCAAAGAAGTAAAAATAAAGAAAGTTCTGAATAACATCCTCTAGGCTCTAGAGTCTAGAGTCTAGACCAATGGTATTCAACCAGGGCAAAATGAAGGGACGCCGTCCAAGCGGCAGGTCGCCACTCAGAAACCTCTGGAAGACAACTATTAACCCCACCACATAACTCATACTATTACCATACGCCTATGGTGGGTGAACGGATTGTGGAGAGAAAGAGACTGCAAAAATTTGTTAGCAATGAACAATTCATTTACGAATATTTGTGTAAATAAAAGTTCAAATACAGTTTTGGAGGGAAGTCATTTTCACAGTACAACAATACAATAATGTATTAAGGATCATGTTTTTTTTTGGGCGCCTTATTTCTAGGTTTGGTGTAGTCAAATAGGCCACCTCGAAGTCTTGCCCTAACAGCACTAGATTTTTTTATATTGAGTTACCTTTATCTAAAATGTACCATAATAAACGTTAACCCATATAAGACTTAATAGATGAAACTACACTGTTCAATACAACTAACATATATTTAACAACATTAATAATAATATAAATAATAAAATAAAAATTATTGATTTCTAATCACTTGATCTTTAGGTCACGTCGTTGCTTTGTTCCTGCGTGTAATCTATCAGCAGTGAAGCGTTCGAAACATACATCTACATTTCTTTCTTCGTTTTTATGACAATTAAAGAGTCTTTTCATCTCGTTTTTGCTATGTTCTCATAACTCTTATCAAATTACTTACAAATACATGAGCAAGTTCTAATGCAATCGTCGCTGTAGGGTATAAATTACAAAGTTGATATGTACGAATACGTACAGAAATCTTTAATCTTTACACGTTATTATTTATGATTCTTACAAAAATAAAATGTAGTACTATCGCAAATACCTTTATAAAACAATAGCAAAACCGGTATTACAATATGGAAGCGCAGTTTGAGTTTTGACGAACGAAAAACAAAACAGAATAAAAACAGCAGAAATAAAGTATTTAAGAAGAGTAGAAGGTATAACAATATCTGATAGAATAAGAAATGACGAGATCAGAAAAAGTCTAAACATCGAACTTGCAGAAGACAAAATATTAGAATACAGAAAAAACTAGACATCACATTTGAAAAGGGTGGATAAGACTAGAACACCAAAGAAAGCCTACAACTATAGACCAATAGACAGAAGAAGTCTAGGACGATTTAGGAAACGTTGGCAAATCGGTTTGGAACCTAAACCGCGAAAGGACATGACGATGATGACAAAAAATAAAAGTTAATAATACGTAAGTATGATCTCGAGGAACAGCTAAAAAGACTTGACATCTTATTGGCATGAATTGAGTCAAATTATCAGAGATCTTGTAGAATCATATCCCATTCGTCTCTGAGTGCAAATAAAGTTCCGGAATTGTATGTGTAGGCAAATTTCGTGCAGAAACACGTCTTCCTAATGCATGTTCGATCGGATTACCATCAAGGGAATTTGCTGACCAGCCTATTCTATCGATTTCAATTTCATCAAAACAAGTTGTCCACGATATGTGCTCGGTGTGGACAAGTATTATCATCCATGAACATCAATTGTTCTCGTACTTCCGCTGCGTACGGAAGAACAATGGATAGCAGAATCTCATCCAATACTTTTGGGTAGTAAGAAAACCATTCTAAATAATAAAGATCCATATGAATTGCAGTACTTATAACGGCCCATACCATCACACCCCACCTCCAGATTGTGACCGTTCCCGGACAAATTTATTCCGTGTTCCGGGTTTACGCATATTATCTGGTTGCAAAGTGAATCTTGACTCATTACTAAACAACACTCGTCCCCAGTCATTATGGCCTCAATTACTATGCTTCTTGCTTACATTCTGCGGGCTCATGATCTGCAGTAAGTGCAGTGCAAACGAGTGGTCGTCCAGTATATAGGCCGACGTCATGATGACGTAAAATCTATATAATAATATAATGGTATGTAGTAGTATGCTTCTTAGACTACAATAACGCCTTCGATAAAGTCCGACATAATCGCCTCATAGAATTGCTCAGAAAGAAAATTTAGATACGAAAGACATCAGAATCATTGGCCAACTCTTTTACAACCAGAGTGCGACCATAAAAGAAAGGAACGAGCTCTCAGAAGAAATAAAAATACGACGAGGCGTGAGACATGGATGCGTACTTTCCCTGGCGCTTTTCAATCTGTATTCGGAGGAAATAATCCAAGAAGCACTGACATAAAAAACGGCAGGTATTCAAGATAACGGAAGACCAATTAACAACCTAAGATTCGCAGACGACACGGTATTGCTAGCAGAGAGTCTAGAAGACGTACATCGAATGATTGACCAAGTAGTGAAAATCAGTGAAGATAATGGATTAACACCGAACGATAAAAAGACCAAATTCATGGTAATTTCAAAAACAAAACGCCAGGAAACTTTAATAACACATGGAACAGTATTAGAAAAAGTACAAAAATACAAATATCTAGGAACAATTATCAACGAGAACAACGACTACATGGAAGAGATCAAGTCAGGAATAGCACAAGCAAGAAACACATTTAACAAGATGAGAAACGTATTATGCAGCAGAGACCTCAGTATGAATCTAAAAATCAGACACTACTCTTCTCTCTACTGTTCTACGGTATGGAAGCCGGGACGTTAAAGAAAAACATCTTTGACAGATTGGAAGCGGTCGAACTATGGACATATAATAGAATATTAAAGATAAGTTGGGTAGATCGAGTCACAAACGATAATGTGATAGGGAGAACGGGAAAGGAAAAGGAAGTTGTGAATACTATCAAATCACGAAAATTGCAATATTTAGGACGTGTGATGCGAGGAGAAAAGTGTAACTTACTACAAATATTTATTCAGGGAAAAATACAAGGAAGAAGAAGCCTGGGCAGAAAACGGATATCTTGGTTGAACAACTTGCGAACACGTTTCAATTGTAGCTCCGTCGACTTATTTAGAGCTGCAACATCAAAGATCAGAATAGCCGTGATGGTTGCCAACATTCTCAGAGGAGACGGCACGTGAAGAAGTATTAATATAATACATGCTACAATAATAATTCTAATATAGAATAAGAACTGATCATGGTAGATGTGGATACTGGATGCACAAACGAGAAAACAACAATCCCCAGAATGTCACTACGGCCACTCTGTCCAGATTATTCAACACATTACCACAGATTACACTAACACAGTACTTGCAAGAACAATGCTCGACATGGATTCAACATTGACAGAAGGAGGAAAATGGCTAGAGTCCTTGGATATTAATTTGTAACAACCGCGTTCTTATTGTTTGTGTTGATACCACTCTTCCAGTAGCAGCAGGAAACTCCTATCCGAGCTGGGTTGCATTAAGGGTTCCATTTCTACGTGCAAGTTGCGAGAGGTAACGATCATCTCTTGGTGTTGTTGATGCTAACTGACCTTGTCCTTGTCTTCGCTAAACATCTCCAGTTTCCAAAATCAATTCTTAAGTCGAGAAATTACACTTTGGCTTACCTCAAACACTTGGGCAACAGCTTGCTGTATTCGTCCACCTTTCGACTGATCTATGGCTCCCAAGCCTCTAATTGAGACGGATCATTCTTAATTGCAGTTAAAATTAAAAATCACCACTATTAACCAAGAAAATGAAAATCTGAACTGTGACAAGAGCGTGTTGACGTGCGCTTTACTACCCTCCAGCGACGATTGTATTTCAACTTGCACAAACAAGTTTAAATGCTACAAACAGCGTTGCGTTCAACTGTAAAAGTTTCTTCGGGTGTTATTATAACTGCCTGTTTTTTTCAATTAATTTTAACGTTAAATGTCCGTTACTTAAAGAAGTTAGGTTACCTGATGTATGTGATGATAAAATTCATTAGATTTGACTAATAATACATACATCTATTGCTATACATTTCAAGTTTTTATTATTGATTTTTTAACACATTGTCAACTTCATACCACAACACTGAAGACCATAAACGTATCATACATTAAAAAAGAATGGGCTATTTTTAGATGGATTGGGGATCTCTCCGGGTTAGCATATGTTCAAAGTTGGCAACCCCAACTGCAGGTATTTTGCAGCTGCTTTGATACATACAACTGTATAGAGATGTTAACTCATGCTATTAAAAACACACACACTTTGAATTGTTATGTTTTTCTGCAGATAGAAATCTAAGCAGAATATGCCGCCAGCATCCAGTCATGTGGGTTTCCCTGATTAGATTAACACAAGAATAATGAAGTACCTAATTAAAAATATAAATATGTGAATGGCGTCACACGGTAGATTTAAAAAATCTCATAAAATATTTCTTCAATTAAAAAACCGTATAGTTTTCCCTTGTTGGTAATACAGTCATAGCCTTAAATGTCATGAATAGTTGGTAATTACACATATTAGTTAAAATAAACTTGAAATACTTTAAGAAGAAAACCATTCTTGTATAATGTGTTGCATACCTTACAAGGTGTATTATAGTTCTTATAGTATTAAAAAAAACATCACGTAACGGCACCCGCACACGATGAACTTCCACTACTTTTCGTAATTAATAGTAATAGTAACAAAGTTTACTATAAAACGAGTAAGCAAACACAGGCACATGCTGTTAAGAAACGGCTACAATAGTTAAAAATTATCGAAATCATGCTAGAACAGGAAAATAGTACAAAGGTCAATTACGTAATGTCGCGACAGCGACAATGTCTGCTGTTCACATCAAGATAATAAAAAAATATCCTTGGCTATCAGCAATAAAAACAAAACCAACGGTTAATGTTGCAAAATTCCTTCAAGTTTGTTTTATAAGGCGTGTATGCAGTTGGAGGTAAAACAAGTTGGTGTTGTTACCCACAAGGTTTATGGGTACCTACCTCATTTAAAAAAAAATCCCAATTAATTCCGAAAGAGTATTGCAGCACAGCTGAATGTTTTATCAGAAGTTCTTATTAACGCTAAAACAGCAAATTATATGCTAATTAACAGTTTACTGCTATTACCGAAAAACACCCTCCTCAGACTTTTAAATGATTATGATATTTTATATTTGTACATTATTATTTATTATGTATATATGTATATGCTATTTATATTAAGCTACTAAAACAAAAATCCAATTAAAACTAAATTTAATTGAAACAACGTTTAAAAACAAATATCAACAGAAAAAAGGTTTGAGTAAGATACTGAAATAGTAAAAAGTGAATCGATAGTCTAAATTAGATTTAAAACTATGTCTGTAGAAGATAAGATTTTCAAGTATTATAGGTCAACGTTCAAGTTTAAATGCCAAATAATTCAATTTTAAAATGAAAAAATAAATAAATACTGTAATTAATTTCTATTTTTCACCCCGTCTTGAACTGCTTTTTTATCTTTTTCCATTTTACTTCTGTTCTCTTTTTTCTGTTTATTAATTAAGAAATAAAAATTGTAATTGTGTTCTAATATCCTTTCGTCTGTTTAATTTCGAATTCTTAATAAATAAAAGATGTCCACGTTTTGTTCTCCTCGTTACATATCTATTTTTGTTACCTCACTGTTGTTCTTGTTTCCTTTTGTTTTCTTCTTTGCCTCTACTCCACTGCCGTTCGTCTGTGTCTTCCGATTTATTCAAATTTTAAGTAGAGATAAATATTGTAAATGATTTTTATCTATCTTTTTCTTTTCTACTGTATTTCTTTATATTTAAGAAAAAACGCCCCCTTACTTCTTTTATTCTCTTCTCTGTCTCCACTCCACTGCTGTTCGTCTGTGTCTTTCTATTTATTCAAAGTTTAAGTAGTGATAAATGCTGTAAATGCTTTTTATTTATCTTCTTCTTCTTCTTCTTTTCTACTGCATTTCTTTAGATTTGATTATTTTTTGATTTAAATGTTTAAGAAAAAAAAGCCCCCATACTTCTTTTATTTTCTTAACTGTTCTCGTTTCATTTCTTTTGATTACCTTCATATTAATTTCAAATATTTAATAAACATAAACTCAATGTACCAATTCTTATTTTTTCCTACCCTCTTCTATTTTATTATTATTCTGTTGATAGCTGTTTGTCTTTTCTCTCTTTATTGCAATTTTAAAGATACAGGAACAATAATTGTGTTCACTTTTTTGTGTTTCTTCTATCAAAATCAAATCCACTCTCACTTCAGTTATACTTTTGATTACTTTCTTATTTATTTCGAATTTTTAAGAAAAATAAACTGTTATTTCGTATCTTCTTGTATTTTTCTATCTCTCCTCTAGTGATACCTACTTTTTCCTCTATTTGATAATGTTTTTCTAATTATATCTATTCTTTTGCTTTCTATTTCAAATTCTGGAAGAAATAAAAAGTTATTGGTTTTCTTGCATGTTCTTCTGTCTTTTATATTCCCCAACTCTTATTTCTTCTTAATTCTTCTTAATTTCAATAGCTAAAAACCAGCAAATATTGTAATTTTGTATTTCATCTTTCTCACTGATTTCTGTTTTCTCCTTTATCTTTTATTAATTTTGATGTTTTAAGAAATAACAACTGCTGTTGGTTTCTAATTTTATCCTTCTTTTCCTGACTTCTATCTTTCCTCACTTTCATTCTACTCTTTTGTCTCTGCTGTTCCGTCTTATTGATTCCGAATTTTTAAGCATAACAACATGTAATTGATGTCTATTTTTTTCTATATTTCTTTAATTTTTTGCTAATATGTATTTTTTCTGCTGCTGTTCAAATCTTCTTTCCCTTTAAACTTTAAAACAATGCACCTCACCGCTGGACTTCTACTCTTGCTTCTGTTCTTTTATTTTCGGAACACTTCTCTCTAGATATTTATTTTTCTTGCTGTATTCTCCCTTTTCTTTGTCTCTCCCCATTTCACTTTTGATTTTCTGTTTCCAGGCTTGTAAACTGCAACTGAGTTCCTTTCTTTTTATACGTTCCTATCTGTGCCAGCGTCTAGAAGTATTCTTCCGGTCCTTTCTATTAATTGGGAAGTTTAGGGAAAAACAACAGTAGATGATCTGTATTTTTCTGCCTTGCTTTTAATGTTTGCTTATCTTTTCTCAACTGGCTCGTGTTCTTCCGTTTTCTTATTTTCTTTTTTTAACAGACTTGCTGGTTTTTTTCATTACCCTCTTTCTTTTTCATTCTTTTGTTCCATCATACCTTATCTTGTCTGTTTTTCCTATGATCTAATTTTTTTTTCGTTTTTCTGTCGTTTATATTCTCTTGTATTAAATAACAACACTGCATTCTTCCAGCTCTTCTTTAATGGTTGCCCTATCATGTTTTCCTCTTCAGCTGCTTCTTTCTTTATGGTTTCTTTTTCATTTTCTTCTTACCATCCAATTTCCTTTGCGTTTTAGCACTCCCTTTTATCCACTTGTTTCTTTCTTGTTAATTCTGCAGACATTTCGTTGAAAACCGGATGAGGTAAATTCAAATTGTTTTTACCCCTTTTATTGACATGTCTTGTTCTCTAAGCTCTTATTCCAATTATATTTCTTCCTTATCCTTCGTTGATTGCTAGTTAACCCACTATTCTATTTTGTTTAAACCCTTTTTTCATTCTACCTATATTTCCTATGTCTCATCATATCAAGATTTTTAATTATAGGTGCAAATATTACGAAGCAGTTCCATTTAGAACATGTAAAACCCATCTTTTCTAATTCATACACACACTTTGACTTTTAAGAACCGGCTTGAACATTTTCAACCTTGGTCATTAACCATTTGCGGGCTCTGAGATGTAACAAAAAGCGGCCTTGGTGCGGTCAAGTGCTCTAACCCGAAAAAATCACAGTGGCAGGTAATTACCTAACATCACGAGTGCCAAAAAAATTTGGCTCTCTTTCAGATTAGAGGGCTCTATCGGTTGGATTTACATTAATATAGTTAGGATTAAAAAAATGGAAATGTTTGGGATTTGAACCAAAGTAACCCTCGTATGACTCCCGCTGAGCAATTATTTGAAAGAAAATCTGCTGGATGCGCAGTATCAAGTTTTATAAAGAGAAGGAAGGGATAACAAGGGCCCGACATCGGAATACTGTAGGAATCGGTAGTCAGCTGGGCTGAATGTTCGGTTCGCCCGGGTTGTGTGTGTTCCGTACTTTTTTCGACCCCTTAGCCCGTCTCATCCACAAAGCAACTAAAATACCCAGGTGAGTCCGAAACGGCCTATCTCCGCCAATTTAAAGCATCGCCGGAATTTCGGCACGAATTCAAAATAAATCGGATCAGCTGATCGGTTCAAATAAAAATTCCACGGGCAATGTTAAAAATGAAAAAACGGTTTCATTTTTAAACACTTACCAAAAATGTTCAAATTTCT
Source organism: Limonius californicus (assembly GCA_014611495.1). Lineage (NCBI taxonomy): Eukaryota > Metazoa > Arthropoda > Insecta > Coleoptera > Elateridae > Limonius > Limonius californicus. The sequence continues at coordinate 45,859 of JABXWE010000338.1, read as the reverse complement.
CCGTATGATCTCCCAGGGGATGAATTCTTTGTCTAATATGCGTTTCTTTGTTCGTCGCTGGAAACGATTCAAAACAAGCGCTTGGATCGATGATGCAATACCGTGTGGTAGAAAGAGACGGCGCTTGTTTTGAGTGAAACAGTGCGAGAGAAGGAGGGAGATATTTGCGCGAACAGCTAAAAGTGGTCGTGGCTGTACGTCATGGTAATAGTTTTGGTAGCTTTGTTTTTCAATGCTAGAGCTAGACGGCTTGGCAGGGTTCGAACATGTATACAAACACGAAAACAAGGAGTGGACGTGGGATATTACTCGGATAAGAAATAATCTTGAGCTTGAGCGAAGTCGTGACCGTGATATTTTTATTTTCTGATGAAACAGACAATGCATTATTAAGGTTAAAAATAATTGTTTTATGTTGTTTGTTTATAAACAGAGTTCATCCAGGGGCCAAATGCCACCGGAGATATGCAAAAAACAAAAGTATCTGGCGTAATCATGGGAAAATGCTCGCGATGAGTAATTACCTATCCCCCCTTGAAAAGTAGGCCATAATAAGTCCGACGATAATTTACAGTAAGAAAGTTTCAAACTTTTAAGAAAAAAGCAACATCTTTTTTGGTAGCAGTGTGTTTACCTATATTATAACAATTGACTGTGTTTTAATAACAAAAACGTGCCTATCGTGAATTTTTAGATCACTTAGATTACCCCCCAAGTATTGCCAATCAAATTTATATTTTGTAATATGTTTGTGATATCAATAGCTGATATTTTTGAAAAAGTCGTAAGAGGATTTTGTGACGATAAATTAATAATTGGCCCCCCTGGGGTACCAAAAAATAATCAAAGTTTGGATAAGTTAAATAATCCCATCCTTTATTGCCAACCAAATTCAATAGCGACTAATTTTTAAAAAACTTTGTAAGAGACGTTTGTGACAAAAAATTGATAATTAGACACCCCCCTTCCCTTCCCCGGTAACAAAATAGTGTTAATTTATAAAACCACCTAGATAATACTACCCTTTATTGCCAATCAAGTTCATTGTCGACTAAGTTTCGTAGGTATATGATATCTATAGCTAACATTGTTTAAAAGTTTATAAGAGAAGTTTGTGACATTAAATTGATAATCAGACTCCCTTCAGGTAACAAAACGATGTTATATAATTAAATTTTTGGAACAGTTGTTGCCAGCCAAATTCATGGTCGACTAACTTTCGTCTATAGTATCTAAAGCTGACATTTTTTAAAGTTTATAAAAAAAGTTTGTGACAATAACTTGATAATTAGCCTCCCTTCAGGTACAAAACGATGTTAAATAATCCAATTTTTGGAACAGTTAGATAATCACACCCCTTCTTGCCAACAAAATTCATTGTCAACTAATTTTCGTCTATAGTATCTAAAACTAACATTTTTTTTAAGTTTATAAGAGAAGTTTGTAACAATAAATTGATAATTAGCCTCCCTTCAGGTAACAAAATGATGTTAAATAATCAAATGTTTGGAACAGTTAGATAATCACACCCCTTGTGGCCAACCAAATTCATTGTAGACTAATTTTCGTTTATATAGTATCTAAAGCTGACATTTTTTAAAGTTTATAAGAAAAGTTTGTGACAATAAATTGATAATTAGCTTCCCTTCAGGTAACAAAACGATGTTAAATAATCAAATTTTTGGAACAGTTAGATAATCACACCCCTTGTTGCCAACCAAATTCATTGTCGACTAATTTTCGTCTATAATATCTAAAGCTGACATTTTTTTTTTAAGTTTATAAGAGACGTTTGTGACAATAAATTGATATTTAGCCTCCCTTCAGGTACAAAACGATGTTAAAAAATCCAATTTTTTTATCAGTTAGATAATCACACCCCGTATTGCCAACCAAGTTCATTGTCGACTAATTTTGGTCATATGATATCGACAGCAGTGATTAAAACAATTATAAGACAAGTTAGTGACAATAGGTTTATAATTATAGGGCCTTTTTGGGTAACAAAATAGTGTTAAATAAACAAAATTTTGGATTACTATTGTTACTAATCCCACCCTTTATTGCCAAACAAGTTTTCGTTTATAACATAGGTAGTTGACATTTGTTTAATATTTTATAGGAAGCGTTTGCGTCAATAAACTTTAAAAAAGATCTATAAAAGCATTTTGTGATAATAAATGAATAGGTAGCTCCCTTTGGGATTACATATCAAATTTATGGATCAGTTAGACCATCCCACCCGTTATTTCCCACCAAGTTTCTAGTCGACAAATTTTTGTCAATTATATCGATAAATGACATTTTTGAAAACTTTATAAAAGCATTATATGACAATAAATTAATAATAAGTCACCTTTCGGGTAACAAATCAAATTCATAGATCACTTAAATAATCCCACCTCTTATTGCCCACCGACTTTATAGTCGACCAATTTTCGACCATGATATCGAAAATTGACATTTTTTAAGAAGTTTATAAGAAAAGTTTACGATAATAAGTGAATAATTAATCCCTTTTTGGGTATCAAAACAGTGTTCAACAATCACATTTTTGCATCGCCTAGATAATCTCGCCCTTAATTGTTAACCAAACTCATTGTCGACTAATTTTCATCCACGATATCGATAGCTAACATTTTTGAAAAAGACTAAGAACATTTTATGACAATAAATTAATAATTAGTCGCCTTTCGGGTAACAAATCAAATTCATAGATCAGTTAAATAATCCCACCTCTTATTGCCCACCGACTTTATAGTCGACAAATTTTCGTCCATGATATTGAAAATTGACATTTTGTAAGAAGTCTATAAGAGAAGCTTGCGATAATAAGTTAATAATTAACCCCTTTTTGGGTAACAAAACAGTGTTCAACAATCAAATTTTTGCATCACCTAGAATCTAGATAATCTTGCCCGTTATTGTCAACCAAACTCATTGTCGACTAATTTTCATCCAGGATATCGATAGCTAACATTTTTGAAAAAGTCTTTAAGAGCATTTTATGACAATAAATTAATAAATAGTCACCTTTCGGATAACAAATCAAATTCATAGATCACTTAAATAATCCCATCTCTTATTGCCTACCGACTTTATAGTCGACAAATTTTCGTTCATGATAGTGAAAATTTACATTTTTTAAGAAGTTTATAAGAGATATGCGATAATAAGTTAATAATTAGCCCCCTTTTGGGTATCAAAACAGTGTGCCAACAATCAAATTTTTGCATCACCTAGATAATCTCACCGTTTATTGTCAACCAAACTCATTGTCGACTAATTTTCGTCCCCGATATCGATAGCTAACATTTTTGAAAAGTCTGTAAGAGCATTTTATGACAATAACTTAAGAATTAGTCACCTTTCGGGTAACAAATCAAATTCATAGATCACTTAAATAATCCCACCTCTTATTGCCCACCGACTTTATGGTCGACAAATTTTCGTCCATGATCACCTAAATTTGGATAGCAAACCAATGACAAATTTTCTAATGTTTAGATCTTTTGGATAATCCTATCGGTTAGTGGCAACTAAGTTCATAATCGAAAATTTTCCCATATTATATGGATAATTAACATTTTGGAAAAAGTGTATAAGTTAATAATCGGCCTTATTTGGATAACAAAATTGCCATATTCTCAAATTTATAAGTCACTTGGATAATCTCATCTCTGCGTGGCAACCAAATTCATATTCTACAATCTTTGTGTATGATATCGACAGGTGACATTTTTGAAAACGTACGTAAGATTTTTTACGTAAAACCCTGATCCTTTTATGATGTAAGATAGGAATGATCCCCTTTTGTGTAACAAACCGGTGCCGTTATTCAAGTTTTAGATCGCTTACGTAATCCCATCGCTTCTTGGTAATCACGTTCATATTAGGAAATTTGTGCGTATATTTTGAAAATTTTATATGCAACTGATAATTTCCTAATGATAAGTTAATAAGGAGTCTCTTTAGGGTAACAAGACAGTGTCACTTAACCGAATGTATAGATCGCTTGGATAATCCCATCGCTTCCTGACAACAAAGTTCATATTAAACTATTTTTATGTATGATATCTGCAGCTGACATTTTTGAAGAAATATAGAAGAAACTAAACCTGATGAGCCTAAAGGGCCTGTAATAGCTGCAATAATAATAAATAAACCTTTCGTAAGACTATGCTATTGAGTAGCTTGATTTGGGTAACAAAACAGTATCAGTTATGTATTTTATAGATCACTTTAATAATCCCATCGCTTTATGGCTACCAAAATCATATTGGACAATACTCGTGTATGGTTGAAAAAAACCCTGAAACTGATCCTTTCATAATACTAAGCTATTTTGCAGAATAACCTATTGTCTAATTGAACACAGTTCTATTCTCAAACGGATAAATTTTGAATATGATTCTGCCCATACTTCCAAAATAGTAACTGTCATTTACAAGGTGTATATGAACTGGTGCCAAATAAGACCAGTAGGTACTTTATTCTTTAGAAACTCAGGATCATAATTATTACCGTTTGGTCTTTTGAAAGTTAGATTTCGATTTCTATCATATTGTTAAAAAACTTGATCTCTTAATATGCTTGAACGGTTTGTGCGTTAAAAGGGGCGCGGCCAGCAATTTATATTTAGAAAACGTGGAATTTAATTAACAAAGTATATAATATTTTTTGTGAAGATAGAATTTTCTAATTTTGTCGAAAAAGACAACGCTAGTTGAATATTCTATTGATGTTTTAAGGAAACTCGATAATGCCATTGCAGCAAACCGGAAATGCGTCACCACTGTTCAGATTAAAGTATGCAGTAAATAAGAAATTGGCAGTAAATAAGTAGCCTCTGCAAATATATTGTAACAGCGTTGCATTGATTGGCATAACAAAATAGAATTTGTTTTCAAATTATTTATTAACTCTGCAACTTCAGAACAATACTTGTTTTCGTCCGTAACATTAAAGAACAATGTTTTATTAATATCGTTTATATAAATAAAAAAAGGCTGCGACTAACAAGACGAACGACTGAGATAGAATGAAGGTTCGTTCTTATTTGTGAGGTTATGTGTACTTCGCCAGCAATTTCTTTAATTGGTTTAAACTTGTATTTAGAACCGTGAAAACGTTAGTGACCTGGTTCAGTATACATCATGATACTCTTTTAATAGTCGCAATTATTATTAGATAAGCAGATTTCAAAAGAACTTGGTAAAATAACTCGATATTCAAACTGGCTTAATTTTACATACATTTTAAACATACTAAAATACTCAGTTGTGGCACGATTTTTTAGATTAACATAGCGGCAAGGTAGTTCAGCAGGTTATGATTCAACGTCGCTGTTTACACAGCGACTGTGTTTCAAATGAGTGCACTCCCCTTCGTTCAGTGGAAGGTGATACTTTGCAGGGCTCATTTGAGTATATTTAGGTCAAAATATTTGTTTGCGATGTTTAAATTGTAGGATAATAAAAACAACAGCATTTGACAGACAAACTTCATTTAGAAATGAAAGTAGGGGAAAACTGATGCTATAATATGTTCATACTTTGAAGAGGCAACCTAATTTGGAACCTTACATGGATATTATTTATTAAAAGTTTAAATAAATATACACCGTGCGTGTAATAAAAGATAAACGAATATAACAACGGCAACACAAAATAATAATGAAATATACACAACTTAAATTGGAACTAGAATACAATCGACCTCTCTGTAGTACTGTCGTGGAAGAATGATCGTCTTGGTATTGTTGGAATGCGCTTCTATACCCCTCTTGCATTCCCTGCGGACCTGCCATCATCTTGGAGAACACTGATTCCATTGTTCGCATCGGTAGGAAAACCTGGTTGCTATAGTAACGCATTCCGTGGGTCCGAAGAATTTATGGATACGGTGGAATTCTTGGAACCTACCGTTACATCACTCCCTTGCCAGTGATAACCCCAGGAAGGTTAACTTGTGATTAAATACATGGTACGGCGTGAATTTGGATGGCTAACCTGGTCTCTTTAATTTTATCGGCGAGGCTTCGGGAAATGCCGTAAAAAATGCGACGGCATCCTGTCGCCGATCTCTTCGTGCTCCATCACTTGTTTGAGCCGCATTTATTGCGATATTGAGAGACGGTTGATCAACTCGTTCTTTGCAGCTTCGTATTTATTATTTGCAGGAGGTGAAGTTATAATGTCATCTACTTCTTGCGCATATCTGTTACGGAGTTGCGATATTATGTTCCAAAATGTTGTAGTCTCTTAGGTAACATCGTTTAGGTTGAGTAGGACCATGTCCTTCCAGCTGGCAAAAACAAAGTTTAGGGTTTAAGGCTAAAAAGGGGGAACGCGGATCGAAAATCTACTGACTTAAGCTGCATACGTAGGCGGTTGCTCTGTTGATCATTGCTTGAAGTTCGTTGCACATATACAAAAAGAAACACAAACCAAATGTAGAATTCGAACTTACTGAGATCACGTCGGGGTCACCACTTTAGCGTTAGTTGCTAAATAAATATACACCGTACGTGTAATAAAAGATTTAATCATAAACAAATATAACAACGGCAACACAAAATAATAATAACGAAATATGCACAACTTGAATTGGAACTAGAACACAATCGATCTCTTTGTAGTAGTGCAGGTGGAAGAGTGATCGTCTTGGTATTGTTGGGATGCGGTTTTAAACCCCTCTTGCATTCCCAGCGGACGTAACACCATCTTGGAGAAAGTTGATTCCGCTGTTCATACCTGGTTGCTATAGTAACGCATTCCTTGGATCCGATGAATTTTTGGATACGGTGAAATTTTTGAAATTTACTGTTAATCACCGCCTTGCCAGTGATAACGGCAGGAAGGTGATGAAGTGGATGGTACGACGTGAATTGGATGGCTGGGCTGGTATCTTTAATTTTATCAGCGATATCGGCAATTTTGGCGAGATTTAAATCTGCCTGTATTGCCAATATCTCTTGCATTGCACCAGGCAAGCGGTTTAGCCAGAGTGTGCGAAGAAGTGTGAGAAACTCGTCCTGTACTGTGTCGCCGGCTAGGTTTCGGATATGCCGTAAAAACTAAAAATGGTGACGGCGACATGCCGCCGATCTCTTCGTGCTACGTCCGTTGTTTGAGCCGCATTTTTGTGTTAAGAGACGGCTGATCAATGCGTTCTTTACAGCTTTGTATTTAGTATTTGCAGGAGGTGAAGTTTATAATGTCTTCTACTATTTGTGAATATCTGTTATCGAATTGCGATATTACGTATCAGACTTTTGTAGTGTCCAAGGTAATACCGTTTAGATTGAATTCTCCCTCCAGCTGGCAAAACCAAAAGTTGGGTTTTCAGGTTAAAATGGAGGAACGCGGATCGAAACTCTACTGACTTTAGCTGCAGGCATAGGCGGTTGCCGTGTTGATCCCTGTGCCTCCACATTGTCATTAGGTGGCATTTTGCGTTGCTTAAAGTTCGTTGCACACAAAGAAACATAAACAAAACAAAATGTTGAATTCGAACTTACTGAGATCACGCCGGGATCACCACTTTAGCGTTAGTTGCGCTAAATAAATATACACTGTGCTTGTAATAAAAGATTTAATGATAAACGAACATATCAACGGCAACACAAAATAATAATAATAATAAAATATGCACAACTTGAATTGGAACTAGAATACCATCCACCTCTGTGTAGTAGTGCCGGTGAAAGAGTGATGGTCTTGGTATTGTTGGGTTGCACTTCTAAACAAACCCCTCTTGCAATCCCAGTGGACGTGACATCATCTTGGAGAAAGCTGATTCCATTGTTCGTACCGCTGGGAAAACCTGGTTGCTATAAAAACGCATTCCGAGGAATTTATGGTAACGGTGGAATTCTTGGAACCTTCCGCTACAGAAGTATGTTCCGAGGGCAAGGTCAGTTAAGAGCTTTTTTAAAATAAAAATGCTTTTATATGTTCTATCCATAAACATTATCCAGCTATTGTATATTAAAGTAAATACTCAACAGCTGGTTCGGTATGTGGGCGTAGGGATGTTCATAATAAATCTTTGACATTTTAGTTATGGTCTATAAAGGGGAGATATATTTCAATTTAAATTCCAAATGTCGAGAGTGGAATGGAAGTCTGAAACCTGCCCTTGTGTAGGTCAAGGGTACAAGAAGGGATGAAATAATAAATAAAAACATAATATTAGACTGTTTATGTTCGTTCCTCCTAATCCCTCGACGATCAAGTTTTGATGAAACGTGGACTGTGCGGATGGCTCTATATAATACCTCTATGCTTGCCGGTGAACTACTCGTAAAACGTTTATTAGTTTAATTTCGGATAAGGAGAACAGTTTTGATATATAACTACAATAAGTGGTATTTTTATAGTAGCGCCGATAGTAAATAATTGAGAGGTTTATGGGAACAGTTGAAAGTAGTAAATTATACAGCTTTCTTCCTCTGCCAAAATTGTATGCATAAAAAAATCACATAACTAGTGTAAAAGAGTCCGGCATTGCTTAAAAAATAAGAAAAATTGAAGTTTAAACGCACTTCTTTAAAATATTTTTCAGTTATTCACTTGGTCTGTATCAAATAAGAACTTAATTAATATAATATAATAAAATTTTTACTTATATTGCCGTTTAAACTAATTGTAATATTTGGTTGGCCATCTCTTGATCTCAATAGATAAATTACAGATACTAAATTAATTCCGTTTTTTTGTGAATTACTTTTTACATGTTTTATATGATTTACTCAAATGGATTCAGGTCAGCGGATTGTGCTGGCCAGTATATCCTGACAATTTTATTGGTCATCATATTCTAGTTTTCCTCAATGGCAAGGAGTATTATGGCCCTAGAAAATAAACGTATGGTCTTCAAATATATATTCCCCACTAGATAACAACTCATTTTGCAAACATCTATACCCCTACCCTGATAATCAATGTTCGCCGATCCAGTTAGAATGTTTCTTGGCCCGTGACTTTTTTAGTTCTCGAAAAGCACACTGATGCCTCGCCTGCTATCAATCTTCCAATCGCAATCCAAAACTAAGCAGTTTGTCTATCACAGTAGAAGTGCACACATTTGCAAATAATATGATGTTTTATGTTCTTTACTACAAGTTTTCTATTGGATTCAGGTTTGGGATTGCGCTGGCTAGTCCAGCCAGTCGATTTTATCCGTTGTCATCTACGATTTAACCAATTTTACTTGGTGAAAAGTAAGTTTTTCTTTGTAAAAAGCGTTTCCACTAGGTAACATCGTATTCTGCAATACTTCGAGGTATTTGTGCTGTACATCACCTCAAAGAGCACATGTGGTTGATCAACCCCTTGAGCAAATACGAAAGCCCATACCATGATATTGGTTAGGTGGTTAATTGTTGGAAGTACACATTTTGGTGAATATTTGTCCTCAGGAAATATTTCGATATACGTGTTGCTAGTATGAGCAATGAAGTTAATTAAATGATTACTAATTAGCACCTTCCACCACTACTCCGTGATCCAGTTTCGATGTTTCTTGACCCATAGCAAACGGTGGCTTTTTTACGTATGAAAAGCACATTGGCGTGTTCTGTGCTCTAGATTCTCAAAATTCTAAACAAAGCAAGTCTTCTTCTGACAAGTGGAATTGCACACACGTTTCTTGCAGATATGATGTTCGATGTTCTTTGCTATCAGTTTTCTATTGGATTTAGGTCTGGGATTGCGCTGGCTAGTATACTATACCAATAAACATTTCTATACCAAAAACGTTTTTCCTTCTAGGCAACATCGTATTCTGCAATACTTCCAGGTATTTTATATTGTACATCACCCTAAAGACGACACGTGGTTGATCAACTCCTTGAACAGACGTGTAAGTCCGTACCATGATAGCTGTTGAATGCTTAATTATTGGAAGTATACATTTTGTTGAATATTTGTACCCGAAAACATTCTGATATGCATATTGCCTTTATGGTTAACGCAGTTAATTTACGCTTTGGTCCGATTATATCGTTTGTTTCTTCTATGGTTCTAGGATGCCATTTTGCAGCTTTTGGAAAAAATCAAAGAGCCAGTAAGTATATTAAGTGTTTATATGCTCATAATACTTTCGGACTTTTTAAAACTACTGTTAGATATCTCGGATTTCGTGATTGTATGTACTTAGTCTGATGAAACCGATTTTGCTATATACAATAATATATTTTTTGAAGTGCCTAGGTGTTATGAATTTTTATATATCTTTATAATTTATTTATTTCTTCAGATTAGGCTTTATGCGTTTTTTTAGAATGGAATCAGTAGTAAATCTTAAAACTAGGGCGTTTTAGTAATGCCTTTAATTAACTAATACGTTATTTTATTAAGATAGTCATGATAACTTCAACACTGTAATTAATGAAGATAATTAATTGTACTATCTTACAAATAGTTACTAATATCTAAGTCTGCACAGGCAGGGGCGCAAGCTACTCACGAATTGCACATTATTATGGAATATTTTTTTAAATGTAACACACTGTATATTGCTTAAGGAATCCATTAAAGTAGCTTTAATTCTGCCTAAGTGTTACAGTATTGCACCTTTTATTCCTAATGTATAACAATTTTCCAAATTCTGACAATCGACAATTATTTCCGTACCTATGAACTTCACATACAAAATCAATTTATTTGGTGAATATCATAGCATATTCAATATTTTAAACAGGTTTTAGCGTGTATATTCAGAAAGTATGCCAAATTTATCTAAAAATCAAATATCATTCATTATTTTTTGCTGTATTAGTTCTTACAGACGGGTGGAACCCATTGAATGGGGTTCTCTTACAGCTTAGTCGGTCAATCTTGTGGCCAACTGCGTCGCCAGATCTCACTTTTTCTTTTTTGCTCAGTTTATCCCAAACAGTTTTAATCATTGTGTGAATATTCATTTTTATACGTTTTAGAATATATGGTCTTCAAAACGGTCACAATTTTAAGAGTTTGTTGTAAACTATTGCAAATTTATTTCTTCCTGTAGGTATAGGTAGTTAATATATGGAAATTTTTCGTCCGTAGAATTTTATATTATGACATTTATCCGGAAAATATTTTCTGAATAATCTTTCATAAGTTCAAATTTCTGTATAGGAAACACCAAATTATTGAAACATATGTACAGATTGTATTTCTTTCCAATACAAAAAATCGTATGGAATTGTTCCAGTGAACAACTGCTACAGATATATCGCTAAAGAGAATTTGTTTTAAAAAATTCCCAGAGGATTTTCCTGCGTTATTTTCACTTAAAAGTGAAGTTTGTTATTTGCCAGCCTTTCAAAGGTTTTTTCCATAAACTTTTTTCAATTACGTCTACATTCTTATTTATGTTTACGAGATAATCGTATTACATTGTCTTGGAGGTCTTCTCGGTCGCGCTCTTGGAGCATTTCCAGGCAGATAATCAGTTTAATAGCGAAAACTAATTAACTAAAATAAATGGGATGGTTTGTGTGCACGTCGTCATCCTATAATAATAATTTGCTTTCGACCCTAGATCACTGAAAAACATTTTCTACGTTTCCCTGTAAAATAGCCTTTAATATAACAAAATTGTTGACTCTCGATTACAACTGTGAAATGTACTTACATAACCTCGAAATACATGAAACCTTCTTTCAAAAATTCCTCTAGAAATCATAAATATTACACAGGGCTAAGTGGAAGGAAAACTTAGCACTGCAAAGTGAAAGTGATACCAAGCACAGATTGGCAATCTTTAGGGATTAAGGAGAACATTTTCCCTGTTGTTATATGAACGAACGCACATCTTGGGTTACTAAGTGGGTCAAAATGAGAAACTTGTTAACCTTTCAGTTGTTTGGGCATACGTATTTACAATTTTGTAATTGTTGGGTGCCACTTAAAGAACATCTTTAAAAATATATTGATGTCTAGTAAATTTTCTAGTTTTGGGTGACCGTGGACTGCGGAATGTATCTCAGTTTAAGTAATGTCAATTCTGAGTTGTCAAATTTGATTTTTTTTTTAATTTAAGCCAAGTCTTTTTGTTTCGTGTTGTTTACTGCGATTTGCAATGCCCATCCATAATAATATTTGTTAAAAGTTTATTTTCGTAATAATTTGTGAGTAAAAAACGAGGGCTCGATATATTCCATTAATGACTATTGGAAAAATTTGGGAGATTTCCAAATGTTGACACATGTTCTGTAAACCACCGCCACTAAGAGATTTATAGAACACTCCTTATATAGGCTAGACTGTCCTAGAAAGATTTAAAATATTTTTGGACTCTTTGGCAAAAGGTTTTTGTTGAAGACAATGCTGTTCAAACTTTCTCTTGTATTAATTGTTTAAATTTAGACATTTTTATTATAGTTTATAGTTTATGATATAGTACTTAAGTTAGCCTCAACAAAGGACACATTGTCAATTTTCGGCCTTCTTTGCCTATTTGGTTCCCGGAATATTTAACCTGCCTGGGACAGGGTTGACAAGGGTGACCAAATAGTTGCCGAAGAAAAAGAAATAATTTATTTTGGAGGTTCTTACCGGTGGGATGCGTTTTCAGCTTGGCCAGCAGAATTGTATTATACTCAATCCATTATAACCAAGATACATTAATTATCTTACACGTTGATAATTTGTGGAATAACGTTTATTGTTTATACAATATCACTGTTTTTATTTTACAAATATGTATTATATTCATGCTGGCACATCAGGGCAAATTACAATTTCATTAATAAAGCACACAAAACAGTTTCATTCTAGTTGTGCTTATTTGAAAAAAGCTTTTCGTAGGAATTTTTATTGGAATTACAATTTCTGGCTGTGCATCGAAACGCCAAAGACTTTGAGCTCTGCCTATCTTAATTACCTGTCCCTGTTCTGATCGGTTAGGTATACTCATCAAGGTAAATTCTCTTACTGCTTCAGACATATACCCGTTGCGCTCGTAATATAAACACACAAACCGTCAAGCCCTGTTTTAGCACATACTAGCAAAGCATGTTACACACAAGCAACAAAACATTACAATATTACTAGCAGCTTCTACATTTCTTAGAGTCCTAGGTAGCTTCTAGCAGCTCACCTTTGCTGCCGCGACAGGACAGGAGATCAGTAGCTACCGCGATCGGTCAACCAGGTCGAGAGCAGGTCGAAGGACCACGCCAAACATCAACCCGCTAAGTATTAAGCAGCTTCAAATGGAATCCTGCGCGGTTTCACTGATCCCCAGCACAATTGGCGAGCTCGCGAGCCCCCCAAGAAGACTAACAATAACCATAATTACTGATAGTACTACATCATCCAAAGTAAAAGTAATTCCTACAGCTTTATACAACAGCTACTACAACGCACAGCTCATCTACACCACTTTACAGGTAGCAACATAGCTGTGCACCACTTTATTGCATTGATTCAACACATGCATTGTTATTCACTTATACCGACAATTTGCCCTAGTGACTACCGTACATTTTTCAATTCTACCTAAAAGTACTACTCTGTGACGAATCTTAGTTCTCGGAAAGTAATAATTAGAAAAAACAGCTCATTGCTAAACACAAGTGCATACAAATTGTAGAAAGATTAATCCAGACGTACTATTCCAACATATAAAAAAATATAAAGAGATGTTTGAACACAGCGTTGTTTGCACCCAGGCACCTTCCAACATAAGGATGCTAGGGATATTTGAATATAGGGATGTCTGTGTTTCAACACGAGGACATTTGAAAAGCAGGGCATTTGAACGCATGGACGTTTGAACGAAAGTAAGTTTAAATGTGGGGACATTTGACCGTAACGACTTCAAACGCCAAGGACGCTTCAACGCAAAGACATTGAGTGGAAATATGTCTGAACGTATAGACGTTTCAACGTATGCTTGAGCTTGGAGACAGTCAAACTTAAAAACTAAACATCGAGGACGTTTGAACGCAAGGACATTTGAACGGAAGAGCATTTGAACGTAGGGGATATTTAAACGTAAGGACTTTTAAACACCAAGCACGTTTCAATGAAAAACTGTTTCAATGCAAGTATGCGAAACAAACATTCAAACGGAAGGGCATTTGAACGCAGACACGTTTGAAGAGAAGTATATTGGAACTTGGGAACAATTGAACGTAAGGACTTTCCAATGCCAAGCATGCTTCAACACAAAAACGTTTCAACGTAAGGACATTTTAACACTGGGACGTTTGAACGGAAGTATATATGAACGCAGAGACGTTTCAACGTATGAACCTTTGAACGCAGGGACGCTTTGAAGTATGTTTGAACTTGGGGACATTTGAACGTAAAGACTTTAAACGCCACAGACGTTTCAACGTAAGGACATTTGAACACGAACGTTTGAACGGAAGTATATTTGAACCTGGACACATTTGAACGTAAAGACGTTTAACGCCACCGACGTTGAACGCAGAGACGTTTCAACGTAAGGACGTTTGAACACGGGGACGTTTGAACGGAAATATGCTTGAACTTGGGAACATTCGAACGCAAAGACTTTAAGCGCCACGGACTTTTCAACGTAAGGGCATTTGAAAATGGGGACATTTGAACGGAAGTACGTTTGAACTTGGGGACATTTGCACGTAAACTAGACTAGACTTTAAACGCCACGGATGTTGAACGCAAAGACGTTTCAACGTAAGGACATTTGAACACGGGGATGTTTAAACGGAAGTATATTTGAACTTGGGGACATTTGAATGTAAAGACGTTAAACGCCAAGGACGTTGAACGCAGAGACGTTTCAACGTAAGGACATTTGAACACGGGGACGTTTAAACGGAAATATATTTGAACTTCGGGACATTTGAACGTAAAGACTTTAAACGCCTCGGACGTTGAACGCAGATACGTTTCAATGTAAGGACATTTGAACACGGACGTTTGAACGGAAGTATCGTTGAACCTGGGAACATTTGAACGTAAAGAACGCAGGGACTTTTGAACGGAAGTATGTTCGAATGTAAGGATATTGAAACATGGATGTATTTAAAGTGTGTATGTTAATATTTCGACAGAAATACTCTTAAATTCTTCGAAGTCCTTTAAAAAGCAAACAATTTATTAAAATTTCAATGACACCAGTCCCTTTCTCTTTTTCTGTATTTTTTAAATTTTAATTTGTACATTTTGAAATAGAAACTACTGTGAATATATTTTTAAAACATTTTTAAGTTTTCACTGACATAGTAGACAATTTCCTCTCGTCTCACTCCTAACTCCAACTACTTCTACATTTTTCAAACAATGTTTCTGAAAATTTTCCAGGAAACAGTTTCCTTGATTGGCTTAACGTAAAATATTATGTGTAATGATAATAGTTTACGGAACCAAACTGAAGGAGAATATGTTAATAGTATTTTATGTATACTAAGGAACTGATTGCCGAAAATATCGGCCCTTATAGATTTTATTTATTGAAACCAAAACGACTAGTGGTAACAATATTATTACTTTATTTTCCAACTATAATTCTATCGAGTTTTTCCAATAATGGCTTCTACATCGATCCTGCTGTAAAAATTTATTATTAATAACCCAATCTGAAACTGTATTGATGGATCAGGTCAGTCTTCTGAATCGTATTGATAGAGCGGGTCAGCCCTGTCAAAGTGATTGAACACGGTTTTCAACGAAAACTTTATCCTTAGGTTTAAACTTTCCCAACTGAAGCATTAGAAACATAGTTATTTTCTAATTAACTTTCCAGTCATATTACGCAATACTGCTTAATTAGCAAGTGTTTCCGTTGATTAGCAATATGCAAATCCAAAGAAACAACGGCGCGCAACACAAAAAGCAGTTCCAATTTGCGTCGTAACGTTTGGCTTATTTACAATCGCCGAAAATTTGCAAAACACATTGACTTAAGTTGAGGCCAGTGTAGATAGACGGTTTATTTCGACATGACGTAATTATTACCCAGCACCTAATAGAACCAGATTAAAAAGTTTCAGGCGTAATCCACGTTGTTTGCGGAACAGACCACAATTCTGCTGAGCGATTTTCACGAGCTTTGTATCTCCATCTCGTTCCAGTGTTTGAGTTCAATAGGAAAGCGTGGAAAACTGACGTAAAGTTGTTTTACTTTTACATAGTTTAAAGATATAATTTTCTATGCATAATGCATATATTGCTGCATAATATGAAAATATAATTTTCAAGTTTGAGTACTATTTGTATGAATTTCTTATAGCACGCATAGATCACAGCAAATGGTATAAATGAGATTGAGAAGAAAAAACTGAATGAAATTGTATTTTTAACCCACCGTTCGATAAACTACAAAATAATTAAAACAACTAACATTGTAATGTACATACTTTTTTGTATGAGGTGTGTTCAATTGAAACCCATCTTTGCTTTATAAAAAACGTATTCAACAATTTAATTACAAATAATTATCGTCACAGTTAAGGCACCTATCCCATTGTTTTACTAATCGATGTATACCCTGCTCATGGAATTCTTGTGGCTTGGGATTGAAGAAGTCTTCCACAGCTATCTGTACTTCTGCGTCAGACTCAAAATGCCGACCTTTTAACGCCTTTTTTAGCGGTCCAAGAATATGAAAATCACAAGGCGATAAATCCCGACTATAGGGTGGATGCTCTAAAACCCTCCATTTCTTTCGTTGAAGATTTTCTTTTACCACATGAGGCATTGTCGTGCAGCAAAATGACTCGACGCTTAAGTTTTCCTGGACGTTTCCGTCTTATTGCTTGATGAAGCTTGTTCAAAGTTTCATTGTACAGATTTGCATTGACGTTTACTCCAGATTCAGTAAACTCTATCAACAAGGGTCCTTCATGGTCGAAAAAAATGTTAACATCATCTTGTCTGCAGAAGGTGTGCTTTAAACTTCTTCGGTGGTGCTGAACTCGAATGTTTCCACTGCCACTGCATCGGCGGCAACTCACTGGATGGCTCGTAGTAATGGCACCAAGTTTCGTCACCAGCAACTATTGACAGAGTCATCGCCATGTTGCCTATAGTCTGTGACGTGTTGCATAAGAGATAAGCCCATTCGCAAGTAGTTTTGTTCCTTAGGCAAGAGACGAGGAATCCATTGCGAACAAACTTTGCCGTAACCCAGATTACGAAAAATACTATGGACAGATCCTACACTCGCACCAACAATTTCTGAATTTTCTCTAATTGAAATTCGACGATTTTCTCTAATAAGGCCTTCCACACATGCCATATTGTTTTCTGTTAATGCAGTACACCGTGCACCTGGTCGCGGCTCATCCATAGTTCCCCCTTTTCCATTCTTAAATTTTCAGCACCATTACTTCAGAGTTGGGTTCACAGTACATACATTTCCATACACTGCTTGGATCAAACTTGGACGGATTTTTAACAACAAACTTCATTTCAAAATCGAAGTTTTAAAAGTCTGAATCAAATTCAAACGCCAGAAACTTATTAATGTGTTGCTTAAAAACCTACTAACATTTACAAACGTCATTTGAATTATTGCATTTTTTTCAAGGGTAAGTTGGTCAATGCAAATAGTAGCTAAGTTCACTCTAATATACTAATATTTCTTGGTGCCAAGTTAAAACGTCATAGTCCGTTATCACGTGATCTTTATTTGTTGCTTGTATTATATATTATACAAAGTGATTCACTAGAGTTCGGGCCCATTACTTTAAAAATACGCAACCCAAAATACTTACATATCACAAAGTACTGCGATGATATCTAAATTTTTGTCGACGATATGAATCAGAGATGCCTGTTTGAGATGTTTGCTAGTTTACAGGCATATTGAAATTCTTCTAAATTAATAAATTGTTACATGTACTATTTTATGATATTTGAAATACTTAAAACTTAGATATTTATTAATAGGACTTTATTGCTTTCGTTCACATTTACTTCATTAGAAGCTGCAGTAGAGTTTGATATGTATTTTGGGTTGCCTATTTTTGGAGTGGTAGGCTCTCACTCTTCCGTTAATCACCCGGTATGCATTCTTACTCACAACAAATAATAAAATGCAAAGTTAGGATTTTGAAGTTTACTGTTAGGATACTCAGTATAGTAGTATTTATTAAAGTTGGTATGTATTTGGAATGGCAAGAGATGATGTACAATAAATCCCGAAAACCATAACTTAGTACCTCCAACAAGATAACAGGAACAACTTAGCCCTAGAATAAGGACGATGACGTCATTCAAATGGCATATTCTAAAAGTTCTGTAAATTAAAAAGGTTAATTGACAAATATGAGCCTCTTACAGTTTGCTTGAGAATATGAATTGCACATTTTCATATCAACCACTAGATCCAAATTTCGGAAAACAAAAAAAACTCATGATAATGGTAAAGATGGGTAAAATTATTATACTATTGCATGCCGAAAAGGTAGAATGCGAATATGATTTAGTTTTTGGGGACCTACTGCAGAGTAAAGGTAATCGACCCGGCTTACAAACATGTCACACAAACATCTTTGACAATCGTAAACCTTGTAGTGGAACTTTTCTTCTCTGTTCGACGGGTTAGGTTAGCCTCCTGCCCGGCATACGTGCAAAGAGGGTTCACAGAACCTAGTCTATTGTAGGTAATTAACAGGCCATTGGCCTATACAAGAAAGAAGAAGAAGACCCGGCTTACACAAATCAACATATAAGTAACCATAAAATTTTAAAACTCAGTCTGAACAGAAAATATTTAGGGTAGGATAAAAGTTCGCACAGGCTGTACAAATGTATGTTGAACTGTGTGATTTATATCAATCGAACCAAGAGCGGTAATGGAATGGCCACCTAGGTCGCCTGGCCTCTTAGTGATGACTTCATCTTGTAGATTTAATATAATAAATACCTGCAAAGGTACATGAAGATTCTTTTAAGGCCTAACGATATTCTGCCACTCATTGCAAGAAATGTTAAATATTCCGGGCACCTTAAAATGTAGTGTCAACGTGGTAGATGAATACTTCGAATATTTAAAACGTTAATGATCTTTGTTTTTGTACCGATATTTGTACGTGTATTTGCTATTTCTAAACAGATTGTGTTTTATAATATGTCCTACCTGGTATAAATAGACAAAGTTAATTTTGGGTGGACAAGTCGCTAATAACTAAACACAGTTCACTTAGTACTAATCAAAATCAAGAGATGGTGGTAGGTCAGTTGGCAGAGCGATCGCTTTGTGTTATTACGTTAATTATGATTTGGGTTCGACTCCGTAGCGTTAACACGTAGCGTATAGAAACCTTGTGCTGCAACCCACTACGATTTCCCAATTTAGTTGGAAACCGTAGGATATTAGTGCCACGAACCGTCTGTAGAAGTTTCGACGTTTAAAGTGTGGGTCCCGCGTGTTTCTATCTTAGCTGAGGAGAAGCACGTGCAAAGAAAACCATATGGTAAAAGTTTCAAAAGTAAGGTCGTAACAACAAAAAATATTATTTACTCCAGTTCGCCACTGAACCGGCCACCAAGGTTACTAGACTTTATTCTATAATAATATACAGAACAGAAAAATAATAATGGAAAGAAGTATTTGTGATTTTGCTGCTGCTTTGCTTTATTGTGATAATTTTCCCCGAAAAATTGTTAAAGGTGACCGAGTTATTTTTAATTTCTCCTTTTTAAGGAAGTATTTTGTGGAGAATGAAAAATCAACAAACTGCACATGTAAATCGGTATCTCATCACGTTTCCGTTTCCTGCAATTTTCGTTTAGTTTTCGTGATATTTCGCTAATTTAAATTTCTGTCATTCATTACTCATTTTTTATATGTCGATGTTCAGTTTATAATTTTGGGTAATTTAACTACTTTCATCCGGATAGCATGGCGTGCCAGATTACTTTTGTTTTTGTGTACAGAGTCAATAATCGTTTCCTGGACATTCATCATTCTTTTTATTTATTCATTTATGATTCTATCACTGGTCGATATTTCATATGACATCCATTTCAATTGCAGTCATTGTTTTTTTCCAATTTGGTCTGAATCGAAATACAAGTAAAAGCCAAGATTATGATAGATAATAGGGAAAATTTTGGAATGGAAGAACGTTGATGCATACAGATAACAAAATTAGCCATGGTACAATTAAACTAAATATGCCTCTGTGCTACAACAAATAAAGCCAAAGCCTTTCTGGTATATTTTCCATGACGTATTTACATTATTGAGACATGTATATGTAATGTAAATAAAGATTCTTTGCTCAGTTCTTGAAATGTCTGTAGATGGTGGTAGTTGTTCTGAAAGTATCAATGGAAAGATTTGTTTCCTTTATCATACGAACAACTGCAAAAAAATCAAGTTATTCTGCCAAGTAGTTCGACGCCATTTCGAATAGTTATTAATATGACTAAATAAAACAGAATTTTCGCGTTATATTTAAATATTTGGTTAAACACAAAATTTCTCCGCAACGGACATGCATAGCAATATGAAAATACTCTAGGGAACCCTGCCCTGTGGCTTGGTTCTCGATAGTGTCTAAATAGACTACTGAATGTAAACCTAGTCGTGAAAGCTTACAACAACCCTCGCAGTGGATACTAAAAGTGCAATAGACATGAAAATATCGACACAATCCATGATATGGTTTTGGAGGAACGCCAAATAGAAGTTTCTCAAATTGCTAACCCTGTAAGCATATCAGAAAAACATGGATTTCATATTGTAAATAGCGACCGGCGACATGTTTGCTGCGTTTGCTAACAATTGATCGAATGCAAACGTCTCAAGAATGTTCGAACCGTTTAAGTTGAATATATCTGAGTTTGTGCATAGATTTGTAACAAGAGATGAAACTTGCGTTCAGATGAGATTCAAACCAACAGAAATATCAAATTTCTGCACCACCAAAAAAGGCCATGAGCGTAAAATTGGTTGGGACGCTGTTGCGTTACTTTTCTATAATAATGAAAGAATGTTGCTCATAGATTACCTTCTAAAGGGCCCAGCAACAGCGAGAGAGTACTACGTTGGGTAAAAATATTACTGAAAAATACCAGATGTAACGAAAAAAAAGCCATTTTCCATTTAGCCCATGCGCTTACTCATACATACAAGTGTTGTTTCCATAGCAACATTTGAAGTACAATTTCCTACCACATCCACCTAATTTCGCCTAATTTTTATCTGACTTCCATCTATTCCCACGGCTTCAAAAATTCCTTTAGCGAAAAGAAATTTCAGTCAAATGAAAAAGTTAATAAACCGAGTAGATGAATATTTTGTAGGCTTTTAGAAATCCTGGTTAGGTTATCGTAATGGCTTTATAGCTTTGTTGGCCAAGTACATACAGTTCTGTTAGGGGATATTCAATGATAAGTATATATACGAGGAAAACGGAAAGTTTAAATTAAAATCCCATATAATGACAATTTCAAAAATTAAATTAATTAAAGGTTGGCCGTGAATTTTGCTAACATATTTATGGCAATTGATTCGCTATAATATTATTTTAACAGTTACAGTTACAATGTCGGAGAGTTCTGTTCATTTTGGCTTGGAACAGAGCGTAATAATCAATTTTTTTACGAATAAAGGCGTAAATTCGACTGCAATTCTTTCCAAATTGCAAACACAACACCACGATTCATGTTTTTCTAAAATTGGGTGTTTAAGTGGTCGAAAATTGACGGAAATCGTATAGAAAATGAGCTTCATTTACGACAAAATTACAACTTCGGTTAATCGTGAAAATGAAGAAAAAGTTAAGGCCCTCATTCATCAAGACAGACAGGTAAAAGTACGTCACATTTCTGAAAATTTACAATTGAAGACATCATAATAAAACAAGCTAAACGATCATGAGGTGAGTTCAAGATGGATTCCGCGCTTGTTAACCGAAGAACACAAGTTGAATCGTTTGCAAATCGCTTCTTCTTCACTGCAGCAATATGAGATAGAATGAGATGAATATTTGTATTTCATTGTGGCTACCGATGAAACCTGAATATATTATTTTTTTTTAGCATATAGTGGTGTCACCAATCCAAAGCCAAAGAAACAGAAACTGTGTTGTTAGCTGGCAAAGTTTTGATAACATTTTTATTTGGCTCCTCAAGAGGTGTTCTTTTATGATTTTCTTAGAGAACCTGATACAATTAATTAGTGCAGACTATTATTCCACATTTTTGCGCGGAGATCAGGAACAAACGGAAGAGAAGACAAAGTTCTGTTTGCATTTTCCAAGACAGTACTTGCCCTCATATCGTTGCAAGAGCAATTGAAACCTTAAACAAACTTCATTAGGGGACCTTCTTCCGCATGCATTTTGCTCCTTCCACGTTTTATTTGTTTGGCCCACGAAAAGAATGTTTAGCTGGAAAAAGATTTCAGTCAAATAAGGACCTTATCGAAGCTGTTC
The DNA here is from genome assembly GCA_014611495.1 of Limonius californicus. Lineage (NCBI taxonomy): Eukaryota > Metazoa > Arthropoda > Insecta > Coleoptera > Elateridae > Limonius > Limonius californicus. The sequence continues at coordinate 23,478 of JABXWE010000338.1, read as the reverse complement.
AAGAGTGGATACGCATGCAACCCAGATACTTCTTCCAGGGAGGTATTAGAAAGTATTTAGATCGCTAGGCAGGGGGACTCTATCGCAAAGTAATATAGTTTTCATCGTTGTAGTAATGTAATATCCGTTTTATACAGTACCTGTCAAAAGTATATCACCTTTTGGGTTTTGAGAATAACTTTTGCCCAACTAGGTTTAGTGGGCTGAAAATATGATTAGTACATATATACCTGGCAGCAAGTACATCGTATGTTATTCGATATCGTAATTTATAGTCATTTGTTGATTTTTACCAAAATTTCATCTTCCCAACACTGTGTTTTGTTTAGGTTATCATTTGTTTCTCGATGGTTTCCACTATTTTGACAATTACATGTGGTAATATAGTGCTTATTAAAATGCTATGACCCGCGGGGCTCTAGATTTAGATGAACGGCAGCAAAAACTATTATAGAGGGCCGCAAGCAAGGAAGGACTCGCAAAGAGCTACCTGAGCTGTTTTGTATCTCTTAAGTCGACGGTAACAAAATTTCTTGAACGTTGGATGGCAGAGAGAGATTATCTTAAAAAGAGTAGAAGCGGTCGATCGCGTTGCACGATTCGTATTTTTGATAGAAATATTGGCCCATCTACACGCACCATACCCGCGAAGAAGTCGTTCATTTCAGTAAAGAACAGAAAGAAGCGAGTAGAGTGGTGTAAAGCTCACCTTAACTGGACACCCTAACAATGGGCTGATGTTGTACAATGAAGCACAGAGGTGTTCGGTCATGGTGTGGAGTGCCTTCACCGCAAAAAGAATGGGTCCTCCTTATAGAATCGAAGGTATCATGGGTCGGAAGATGTAGATGTAATTCTGAAAATGTGATGCTTCCGTATTCAAAGTGTTTCCTTGTCGCGGCTTCATATTCCAGCAAGACAACGACGCAAAGCACCGTGCGGCTTATGTACAGAAGTGATTCCGACGCCGTCGGGTGACATCCATGGACTGGCCAAGCCAATCGCCCATAAACCTCATAGAGCCAATGTGGGAAGAGCTGGAGAAGCGTTTGGTAGACAAGAAGGCAAAGAATGCGACCGAAAAGTTTGTCTAACTGCAAGAAGAGTGGAAGAATATCCCTCCGTCGACAATCGACGTACTTCTTGAGTCCATGCTTAGACGCTGTCAAGCAGTGATTCATATATGGAGAAATAGAATTAGAAAGGCGATACAAAGCAGAGATAATGTATGAAAGCATCACCAACATGGGAACACCCATGAATCACAACATGTCAGGGAACACATCAGATGACTGGGAATAATTCTTCTCCTATCTACATCTACTAATTCCCATACTTTTGAATCTTCCATGGGGAAGGTGTTCATGCGAACAGATCCGAGAAACCGAATTAAATTATGTAAGAGGCGATATATTTTTAGTAACCATAATTTACGACTATCCACTGTTGAATAAGGGCAACTCTGCCTTCCTACCTATATTGATCTGTTAATTGGTCTAAGTAATCGCACGATTACCATTACTGCTTTGTTATATCATAATTTCATATTGAAAACATAAATCAGAATAATCAAAAGTCATAGTGGGAGTAAATGAAGAATGCGTAATATTGGCATGTATTTGATGTATACGAAACAGAATTGTAATTTAAACTAATTTTGTTTAGAATGAGGTGGGTCCGCTATCAAATGAGAACGTCATCCTGCTTGTTGCGCACGTATACAATTTCCCTTTTCTTCTTATTTGGTTTTCCAAGGGTTGGTTTTTTTGTGGGTTGTAGAGTGAAGCGGTGATATTTTACCAATCTAAGTATTGTAAAACTAAGGTATTAATCATTTTTAATTTTAATTTATATTCGCCTGTAAACGTTAACCAGGTATTTTTAGGCTTTCAATTTTTTTATATTCCATTCTAAATAAATACTAAAGCTCAAAATTACAGAATTTAAGTGATAGTATAGTCATTTTTCCGGAAACTAAGGTTACTACAGTAATTATATTGGCGGCACTACGTGTGATTTTCTTTATGGTTATAATAGAACTTACTTATCTGGTGCTCTCAATGTTTATTGTGTATATTTTTTAAGTTTATTATTACTGTATTTATCTGTGTTTTATGGCTAATAATTACTTGATACCCACAAGATACAGTTACACCCACCTTGCCACTTCAAGCAGATATTAACTTTAATCAATATTGCCATAACACTGACCTATAAAAGACCTTGCATTTTACTGCCTCTTTAGCGCAATAATAAAGACGGCAAATAAAGGTTATGTTTAAAGGACTATGACGTCACAAGCTCAAGCCGTAAGATCTGTGCATTTGTTATTATTATGTTGATACGATTTTTAATGTTGGCTGTCGCAAAGTATTCAATTTTTTGTAAGGTTAAGATGTGGTTATTAAACCCATTTGTAAGACTACACGTAATTTCCTAAATTTATTAAATTGATATTAGAATGTCTCATGTTTTTCACACTAAACTAATAGTGGGTTAGATTACAAGCGGAGATTATAATGGCAGTCACGAAATTTACTGTGGCGTTTTATGGATGTATTGATATATGTTTGATTGCTTTATAGTTAAACAAAATTTTTCAAATTTCTACAAGTTAAAATTACGCTTTACCTGTTGCTTAATTAATTTATAAACTAGCAGTTTTCTAAGTAATACAAAAACTTGCCTCGATATCGATTTACTCATTAAGAGGCTTCCGGCAGCGCTTATTGATGAAATTGAACAAAAAGCAGTAGCCGCAGTTGCGAGATGTTTTGTAATATCAATTTACATAGCCATAGGAAAGCAAACCAGACACAGGAAAAAAAAAACAATTAAAAGCCGCATATTTTCAGACGTTGAATCTCGTATTTCCGAACAAAATGGCTTCTATCTAGCGATTGTTGAATAGAATTCCTTGGCTATCGTATTACAGCATCACTGATTATATTGATTTCTTGCCGAAACAGAACACTCCTCTAAAATATAATATAGTTCACCTCCATTATGAAAGGTCAGAATTACGGATGAAGGTCGCAATGTCTGCCAAACACCTTAAACTTTGCACAGAACTATTTATAAAGCTTGTATAATGCTTAAAACATAGATAAATAAAAGGCGGCGAAGATAAACATGTCTCTTTGATGATTCGGAACTTTTACTTTCAACTGGAAAAATTGCAAAAGATCGTACCTTATTTTACAGCATTTTCATCACTGCCACTGTTACGACATCCAACTCACAAGTAAGTAACAAACTAATTAATGCCAAAGTTCGGCCATCGCAATGTCAATTATTTATCACATACATTGTATCGGTTTGCATTAAGTGTAATCGCATAGGTCATGACTCTTTCGATTGTTCTGGCAAAACTTGCAACTTTTCTTGGCAGAAGGTACAAATTTAATGTATTAGCGCGATAGATTTTTTGCTAGCAATTGAACAATCTCGCCAACAGTAAACGACCACAAATCCGAATCAGAAACAAAATTGAAAGTCTAACTGTAAATAACGTCGTGATGGTCGTAAAAGCATAAGAAACCGTTTTGTAAGTGTTCAGGTCACTTCTGTAGTTTGAATTCGCCCATAACTCCTCGGCTAAAGATCTCCTTTTATAGTAAAGAATGAGAAAATGGAAAACTTCGTTGGAATAACAAACGAACACGATTTAAATCCAGTTAGGAACAACAGTTTTTGTCTGCATGGAGGGAAGGTTTGAAAATAACTTTCTTTGTTTGAAAAGCATAACTTGACAACATCAATAAATATAAACGTAAAAGTCAACAAAAACAATATGTAGGTGCTCAAAGTTTTTGACGTTGATCGACGAATGTGGATCTGGAAACGTAGTTGTTATGAAAATTAGGTTGACTAATAAATTTATTCATTTATAACAGAATGGGTAATGGGGACAAAGGTGATGAACCAGGATTTGGCATAATTTTTATACAAAATCATAGACGTTTGCATTATCTATGAATAGATAACACTTTCCTAAAATTCATAATTATAAAACGTCACATGAGTTTCAAAGTTTACATAAAACTAAATCAAAAGTTCAAAGTCATAAATTGAAATCTCGCCATACGACTTCTGAATTTAAGCCAAAAATTCAGGAAACTATTTGCAAATTTTGAGTTTAAAATAAATAGAGAGTGTATCACTAGGTTCACGGTTAAATTGGTATTTTTAAAATTAAACTTGAAATTCCGAGAATCGCTTTGGCATAACATGGATGTCGGTTAGAATTTTGAAAAGTGGGCGCAACTTGTCTTGCTTCCTCAATTTAAAAACTTTTCCAACCTCAACAATATTTAATTTAACATGACACGGTTTTGTAAGTATTATGCTCCCATCTCCCCTAGCAAGTGATTGCAATCAGTTTGATGGAAACCTTTCTAAAAAAAATAAAAATATAATAAATTCTATTAGTGCGTCATCGGTCACATGGTGTTTTTCGACGGAGTATCATCAAAATAGTATTTAATAGATTAGAAAATGTTAGTTAACTGAAAAAATTTAGCGATGAGATGCTATGTCCTATTGAAAAAGCTGTTAAACTTTTTAAATATGCAAGATACAAGTGGTTCCCATAGTGTGAGTTGCGAGCCCCAAGGGGGTCGCGGGAGTAGTTCCAAAATAAAACAAAAATCCGTTTCAAGAGATTTATTTCTGCCTTCTACAAAGTAAACAAAAATAAAATCTTAACTTAAAATATTAGTATTTTCAATAAATGCGAGAACCTAAATATAAATAACCAACTATAATAACGAGTTGCTAAGTAAAAACATTAACGCTATGTATTTACTGGTTTTTCAGAAACTAGCTGTTCAAATATTTTTTTCTCATTCATTCATACTACCGTCCCCCCCCCCCAACCGGTTTCGCATTACTTCAGGGGGGTGCGGGCGTCCCTTACATACTAACCATTCATGCAACATGCACCCTAAACTTAACTAAGCGAAATGCGGGCGCCCCAGTCGGGATTCGAACATCCCAGCCGATCGACCACATTTCGCTGTGATCTCGAGTGGCAACGCGTATCCGCACTACTCCACCGAGGTCCCTAGCTTTTCAAATCTAGGCGCTGTATTCGATACACACACAATTATATCATTTTCAAGTTCGAGGCGATTTCTTACTTTTTTTCTATGGTAGTCATAGACAAGAAAATTAATATGCACAAATATGATGTAGCAAATGGAACCAAACTCTTTTTAGCTTTGCCCGCAAGCTAGGGGCATTCTTGCTTTATTTTGGGTCAAAACTGATCTACGCTCTGGGAAACGAAGTCTTGTTTCAACATTCCACCATATGATATTTCAATAAGTTTTTCTTTCATGTTTGTAGAAGTTTCAGCCTGTTTAACGGAATTGTCTTAAAACGGTTTCAGCATCCATCTATGATTGTCATAACTGTTTTGAATTTATTTGTAGAAATAATCAGTGAGCTGTTGTTTTAAATTGTGCTCAGAATTGATCATATTATCATCCTTAACTAAGTCTTCCGTGAGTTCTTAAACGCATTCGAACGAATCAAACTTCCAATTGAAGTCGTCTAGAAGTAACATTCTTTACAAATCCATTAATTTTGGCCGTGGCTGTTATTATGTTAATATCGCAGCCTTGAAAGCTGCTATTCAGAATGTTTAAGTGCTCGAAAATATCAGCAAGGAAAGCCAGCCTAAGAAGCCAACGGCAATTGGAAAATATGTTTCTCATCTTGCAGGTACATCAAAATTCCCCTTTTAACTGGAAAACTCTTTTCAAGACGTTACCCCTCGAAAGCCATCTTACTTACTTCCGTGTGATAGAGAACATTTTATAAAAAACCCAGGTCTTCAGAAATTTTTCGAAAAATACGATTGCTCTTTACTTGATGGGATTTACCAAGTCAAAGACATTTTTCAAAATTTTGATGCAAGAACTTCTCGAAAAAAAAAAACAGTGTAACCATGTGCATTTGGCATTATCTTTTTTAACCTAACAATAAGACCAGGTCATCGGTTCGGTCATAGCCTTGGCGCCACTGGCATCACATTTTGTCCAGTCAATCTCGTACTTATTAGTACTTTGCATGAAAGTGTCGAATAACCTTTTTCCTCTAATGGAGTACCATGTTCAGTATTGTATTTTACAAATTCCTTGTTTTTTCTCATCTCGCCCAGCTTATCCAGGCTCAGTACATTTCGTGGTATTCACAGGTCTAACCTGCCCCACCCTCGAAAAACCCCATGCCCCAGATACCACAAACACCCTAAGTAAGTGCAGTGCTCAGGATTCGAACCTGAGCAACTTTGGTAGAATAACTCCGAAGCCAAGCGCTGCGGCCACTACTCTACCGCGGTCCCCCCCTTTTTTTACAAATGTTATAAAAGAGGCACAGTTAGAAATATCCGTGGATTCTCACCCATTTGTAAGAAGAAGTACGCGCAATTTTTAATATTTTCAACAACTTGTGTTCGAATATCTTCTGCCATGTCACTTATTTTTCTTTCGATATTATTAGAGAGAGGTATTGCTTTCAGCTTGTCAGCCTCTTTGTCACCAACCATTATTTACACCATTTCATCAGCTGCTGGTCAAATCAGATCTTTCGTAATTTGTATGTGGCTTACTGGTGTTTGCAATACGAAATGCAACTCGATATCTTGATAGTAGCTGTTTCATTAGTAGCAGTTGCTGATGTAAAAGTGGCTTGTTCCTTGTGGGAGTTTAACCTTCTTTGAAAGAATTCCACAGGCATTTCTTTTTTGTCTGGATGTTTGGTATTTAATTCTCGAAATAGCTTGGATGGCTTGTTATTTTCTTTCGATAACACTTCTCGACAACGCCGTATGCATTGGGGTTTCTGGGAAATAACGGTAAACCCATATTTGAGATATTCATCGCTGTACAATCTATTTTTCTTTGTAGACTTGTCACTACCAGACGCAGAAGTTTCTAATAACTGTTTTGAAAAGTGATCCATCTTTAACAAAACGAGTGAAGTTCGTACTTAAAGTTAAATATTTCTTATCGATTTGTTGCACTCAACACACAGTCAGCAGTACAGCACACAATTTTGAAATGATGTCTAATCTCATCGCGGTCCACTGCTTATATCAAGCAAAATGGATTTTCCAGATTATTCCAGTGCCATCTAGCACCCTCCCGAATATGGTGGAAATTTCTGGAAATATGGAGAACAATTAAATAAATTAAGCTACTTATTAATAGATGGTATCAGGTGGCCGTGTAGCCGCTGATTCTGAATGAAGTTGAGTACTACAAGAGGGAGGTCGCGAGAAAAATTTTGGCCAAAAGGGGGTCGCACTTAAAAAAAGTTTGGGAACCATAATTCTAGAATAACAGTTCCTTTAATTATGGTACAGTGGGATCGCAAATAATTGCAGGTGCTGCTTCATACCGATTGTTTCTTAGTTAGTTACTACTTAATAATTAATCCTAGTGACGTACAATGATATTTCAAATACTGCGGGAAATTTAACAATTAGTGGCGTGCTTGTCTTCGCACAGTATTTTTTTTTTAAATAAGTATTTACTTTCAGAGACTTTTAGCTACGTTTGTTTTTGAAAGTCCGATTTACGATATGCGCAGTGGCGGATTTTCTATTAGGCTTAAGTAGGCCTGCGGTGGCAAATTTGCGGCAGCGGGAAATCTGCGCGACGGTGTGACTTTTTTGGACAACTGAAGTAATAATTATTCGGAAATGTTTTCTACCTCTCGAAATACGACTTAACTCTTTTTCGATTTAACTACCTTGTATATCCAATTTTAGATGTTATGTTCAGACTCGTAACCTAGCAACCGCAAAGGGAGAATTGCCAAAGGGGCCGCCTTGAGAGAGAGATTAAAAAGCGCCAAATCTGCGAATTATTGTGGAAAGACAAATTTGAAATAACCGCCATGGGCGTCAAATTAATAATTTGACAAGGGGTGCCAGAATCTTAGTTACGCTTCTGGTTATGTTTTATAAGGCCGAGCGGCAAAATATATCAACCTGTAGGCGGCAAAATCGTAAATCCGCCACTGGTTATGCGTACATTTATATATTACAAATAATTCCATTGGCATCCGTTAATATTTTCCATTGTACATTTAATTGAAGCAAACTCGTTAACAATTTACATTATTTTATACAGGGTGTCTCAAAATTGACGCCCGTGCTTTGGGATTTGATTCAAGGGACTAAAACAAATCGACAATTAAGAGTTAAAATTTTCTGATGGTCCTTTTTATTTTAACATTTAAATTAAGCTTGTATTTTAAAAACTTATAATGTTAGCAATAAAGATATTATTGTCCACATCTGTTGTCACAAAGTGTCTTCAAATAGGTTTGCCTCCTACTACTTCAAGGCAAACATTCGCACGATTTATCATGGAAGTACCTACCATTTGTAGCATATTTTCGTTTATTGACTCCAAGCAGCAGGAATATGAGACACATCTTTAAATGGCCCTCGAAAAAGAAATCCAACGGATTCGGATCCGATGATCTAGGAGGCCATGGTATGAGTCTATCCCTTAGGGAAAGTTTCATTCGGGAAATTTCTCATGTGTCTTTTATAGTGTTACTGTGCACCATCATATAGGAACCAACAAGTTAATCTAACTGCTAATGGAGCTTCAATTACAGTGGTAAATTTTCATTTAAAAATTGAAGATACAAGACTGAATTAAGTCAGTTAAGTAGAATGTTTGGACCAATTACACTATTATTTAATAACACAGCTCAAATGTCTATTGACCATCGTCTTTGATAAGATGTTTTGCATATTATGTGAGGGTTTCCATCCTTCCATTCATGCAGGTTATTAGTATTTATGATAACCGTCTGAGTAAATGCGGACTCACCACTCCACAGAACTTTTCAATAAAATATGGATCATTGTTGACGCACCGCAACAACCATTTACTAAAATTAACACGACGCTCCCTATCTCCGTTCTGTTGAATCCTAAATTTCTCCTTGATCTGTGAATTGTATCTTTTTGAAAATGCGTTTGGGACGATACAATTTGAAGACTTGGTTCGCCTCAACAAATTCAAGAACTTGCTCTTCTTGATCGACGCTTGATCCTGCTTGATTTTTTCGATGGTTTAAATTATCTGCTTCCACTAATGTTTGTTCTACACGTATTTTAGGTTTTGCATCACGGTGGCCACGATGCGGACACCTTTCCGCGTATGCCCTAGCCGCACCAGTGGCATTGCCTTTACACGTGCCTAATACTTTCAACATATCGACGTAATCTGTCTGGGTTACAGTAGATCTTTCCATTTTAAACACAATAAAAAATGAAATGAAGACAATGACACTTTTCAATATGACAGAACCATTCATAAACGTTTAACGTCGCCATAGTCATCTAACTGAATTATGATACACAATTAACTGAAGCGACCGTGAGATAAAACTTATTATTTACTTTTTTATCAATAACTCGATAACGAAGGGCAATCGGAAAAATCTCCACTCTTAATTTTGGGACACCTTCTGTGGCTTGTATTCAAAGTATAATAACGCAGTTAGAATTTATTGAAATAATTAAAAAAAAATTATACAATCGTGGCTTTCGAACCCGTGGACAATGATTTGTGTACCAAAATTCTAACTACTAGGCTGCGCAGGCGTAATATGGGTTATATTGCAACTACAATGCGCCTTAATCCTTGTAGTCAAATTGATTTTCTATTGTTATTATACAGGGTGTTTCGGAATTGCACGGCACTATTTTATGGATGCTCCAGCACGAAATAAACAAAAAAGTTCATACAAACATATGGCTCAAATTAATTTATTACCAAGATATTGAAAATTAAAGATATTTATTTAAAAATAAAACATTCAGAATAACTGTTCAAAGTGGTCTCCATTTTGTTGAATACAGTATTCAGCACAACGAATCCATGCTTCTCTGGCCCGTCTTATAACATCAGGACGACCCTTGATAGTTGCTGGTGCTTCCACGATGCGATTCCTTAGCTCTTCTTGTATGCCAAAAGGCGTAGAATAAACCATAGACTTCATCCATTCCCACACAAAATAATCTAATGGCGTTAGATCAGGAGATCGTGGTGGCCATTTAACAGGTCCGTTTCGACCAACCCATCGAGTACCATATGTTATGTTTAAATAATCAGTGATAATATGAGAAAAGTGGGCAGGGGCACCGTGATGCATAAACCACATCCCCTGCCTATTGGCAATCGGAATATCTTCTAGAAGGTCATACAGATCATTTTGCAAAAAATGCAAGTAAGATTCCTGAAAGCCTTGTTGGTAAAAAGAAGGGGCCGATGAGATTGTCACCAAGAAGACCACACCAGACATTTAATTAAAAGTTATGTTGGTAATGCATACTAGCAGTCGTTTTCTTCGTACAAGTATGGGTGTTTCGAAAATTAGTAATACAATTTCTTGTAAAACATGATTCATCGGTAACCAGCAGGCAGCTCAGGAAGTTAGGATCTCGTGTGCATTGTCTTAACCATTGGCAGAAATACCTGCGGTTATAATAATCTGGTAACAGATTTTGCACAGGCGTAACGTGAAATGGATACAATTGTTGCTCACGCAATGTTCGCCATACGCTTGTACATGATACATTGAAACAAAGTGACAATTTTCTGGTGCTAGTACTAGGAGATAACTGAACAGCATTGAGTATCCGTTTGCGGTCGCATGTCTGTTCTGCAAAACTGAACAAATTTGTGGTGTCTCCCATGACAATAACAAATTGAAGAGTCTTCAAAGTACTATTAACTCACACGAAAACGAGCATGAACTAGTAAAACAGGTTACTTAATATTAATCAACAGATTTAATGACAGATGTTTAATCAACTGTTAAAAAATAAACGATATGCAATTGACGACTACTTGACTAAGTTCGGACTTTTAGCTATTTATCTTTAACTTTCAATATCTCGGTAATGAATTAATTTGAGCCATATGTTTGTATGAACTTTTTTGTTTATTTCGTGCTGGAGGACCCATCCCTAAAATAGTGCCGTGCAATTCCGAAACACCCTGTATACGGAGACCACCTTTATAGAGTTTCTTAAAAAAACCCAGAAATTAATTATACAAATTATACAATTACTAGTACGTCGTAATTCCAAATATTTCGAATATAAAACGAAAATGCGTCAACCTCCTGCCACATAGCTACCTGCAACTTACACGTTGAAGTTGCATGGAAGATATGCTTAAGTGGTACTCGTACTACAATAACGTGCCGTGGATTATTTCGCATTTTAATACCAGGATTATAAAAAGCGTAACTATAATTTATCACCTCCTTTCAACGCAAAAGATAAACTAACGATTTGTTAAAATCAGGAATTTACAAATTAAACTGTTCACATTGTAATTATGTATACATAGGTCAAAAAATTACAAATTTTGATACCAGTTGCAAAGAACATAATATACGCTCATACAAATAGAAACACCCAGAAAAATCTAACTAAGCCGGACACTTTCTAGAACACAATCAACCATTCACATCAAATAATAATATTAATATAAAATTGAGCTCATAAATTACCCGCTATTGGAAGTTTTGGAATATCAGACCTGAGCCAAGTCCGAAATCAAGATACAGAGTGCTGTTGCCCTAGCTACAAATGTTTACTATATTAAACGCTTTTGAAAATGACGTTTTGCATGTCGAAATACGTATAAAGCAAAGCAATAAATACCTGTTGAAATTGTCTATGATTATTATTAAAATATAAGTATGAATTTCAACGAAGTAAGGCAACAATTAATAAATTTATTTTTGTTTATAATATAGAAATAGTAATAATAATAGTCCGGCCAGAGAAAAATACATTACTTTGCGAATGTTCTGCCTTTATTTTTAAATAGGGTTCACACACTTCTGAAAACTTACTATATGTGTTTTACTATACGCACTACTGTAACATTACGTGTGGTAACAATAATAATGCATGTATACAGGGTGTATCAGAAATAGGTACAAATATGAAATCCGATGGTAGATTACAATATATACAAACTAGAAAAAACATTTCTTTGGCAATTGGACCCGAAAGATATGAGAAAATAATAATTGAAAGTTTGACCCAAAATTGTTTGAGTACCGCAGGATAATAACAAAAATTTGATTTCAGGGACATGTTATGCAAAGGAGACTAAGATAGAAGTGCAAAAAATATCTTATCACCTGCCACAAACTAATACTATTAGGTAGGTCGGTAATTTCTATTCGGTCTTTTGTTGTTATCACAAGCCAGACAAGTTTTTACGTGTTTGCCACTTTGGATTTACTTCACAATTAGATAATAACCTTCTACAGCTTAAATGCATTTTCTATGTATCATTAGCCGTTTTCAAACAAAATTTTACTTTATTTTTTAATTCAAAAAAATAAACTTAATGATTTTTGAAAAATGAATAATACCATTGAATTCTACTTGAACCAATCTATTACTGGTTTAAATATTTGTACCTATTTCTGATACACCCCGCAGGTTCCGACGATTTTAGACAACCATTTAGAAGGTATTTTATTTAAACTATATCTGACCATTGCGGTACGGTACGGTGATCGACTCCGAACTGAATTAATAAACAAAACCGAAAAATTTGCTAAAGATGCTGACAAGCCAATATAAACAAAATAATTAGCTTTAATCAGCGATAAGATCTTGAACCTTGAAGGTGCAGAAGTTTACTTTCTCAGAATAAAGACGCTGGCTCTAAAATATTTATAGTTATTATAAATTACTGATTATTAATTCTTCTGTCGACAATCGACTTTATTTGGAAATAGTTTAAAGATAAAATGATTTTCTAAGAATTTTGAATATATTATTTATTAAATACTCTACATTCCTAAAATTCATTGCCCGGTTGCGGTGCACCGCATGCACCCCCGGGTTGCGGCGGTCCTAACTGTATATGTATACTTTTAAAATATTGAAAGAAAATGAGAATAATTAAGGCAAAGAACAGAATAAAGCCAAATTTTTAATAAATTATATAACAATTACGAAATCATAGCATATTCATCGGAAAATTTCCAGAATTGACGAAAATTTAAAGAAACCATGATTGGACAGAAGCTCCGACGCAATACAAACACGCTTAGTATTTAGGGCGACACCCTCGCATTTGACACTAATTCGTTTGATGGGGCGATTAATTAATTATTATTAAAATACAGGAAATGTCAACATTACAGCTATTTTCGCACTTTTAATGAGCACTGCCAAGCAACGAGCAGCAAACCAGCGAAAGGTTGTATATACACTGTGTACAGCTAAATATAAACATAAACTTCAAGAAATGTAGGTTAGGAAAATATAAAACATACCCGCTCGTTTCCAGAGCAAACCACGTGTAAATAAAAACAAATGCGCAAAAGTGTGCAACAAAAATAGCGAAACTCGAGTTCAAGTCTGAACAAAGCGCACACAATCCTGTTCACGTTGGCACCATCATCTGGCGCACGCAGATCGTGCGTGGCTGCTAATCTTCCAACACAGTGGGATTCTTCAATTTATTTCTTGGTAAAGGTTAATTACGTGGGCACTTTTAACCGGATTCAATTGTGCAGAATGGGAAACGCACACGGGTGGAACCGAGAGGTGTCCGCAAGGAAAATAATATACCTAGGCATATTAAAACTCACTGTTGGAGTACCTCAAGGTTCACACTTAGCACCATTACCGTTCATCACATCATTAGTGGAGTGCATCAAAGCCTCCTGGTTACTTAAACTACTATACAAAACCTCAGTAAAGCTTTAGATAGGCTCAGTTTATCAGTTTTTACTAAAGATGAAAACCTAGCTGCCAAAATGCGTATTTAGGCGTCTTCTATGGGGTTGTCTCCAAAATTTTGTGAACATGAACGTTTCCGATCAGCCCAATAATATCACTAGGAAAATATTCTGAAACTTAAAACTACCATGTAGGATTACTAGCAGAATGTCTCAAGCTCTACTGCTACGATTCTTTCTTATTGTGTGCCAAATGTATGACTTATAATAATAATATATACAGGGTGATTTATCTTGTAACATGTATATAGGCTACGCACATTACAGCTGTTTGCATTCCTTAGGTATCTTAATAAAGTTTAAATAAATAATTATCAAAGTAGTTATGTTGGATGAACTTAGAAACTACAGTGAAACTATTCACTAATAAATAACATGCAGTTTTGTAATATTTATTTCTTATACTTTAACAAAACAAACACAGAGAACGCTAAGATAGCATAAAAATATGTTGAAATAACAATAAAATCAACAAGGAAAAGTAATTTATATAAAAACAGAAAGAAGAACACTAATTAATGACGTAAGATTTTTTAAACTGCCGTCCACCTTGCTATTCACATAACTCGTTCCGCCGTAGAAGAGAATTTCTAACATGAATTAGCATGTGACCTACGTCACTGACAGCCTTTGTCCCACTGCAGGGCGTCGGCCTCTTCTCTGACACGTGTTCCTCCTCGGCGCTAAGGTAGAAACACGGGGAACTTACAGTTTAGCGTCGAATCCCAACGACAGAAATTCCAGAGAAGGTTTTTAGCATTAAGATCCCACGATTGCAAGCCGGATTGGGAAATTGTGTTTGGTGTGTTGCAGACAAGATTTTTATAAATCTGCATAGTACGGCTTAGGTTGCGAACCCATGCCAGAATCGACGTTTTACTCAGAAAGCGATCGCTCTACCAACTGAGTTACCACCACACCTACATGATTCAATAATTCTTTCACGTAAATCTTCTTGAGTTTCTACGGAAGCTGCCTAGACTTTTTTACTTTACCCCACAAAAAGAAATTCAAGTCAAGTCCGGACTACGTGGAGGAGTAACAAGCTCATATAAAAAAATACACCACACACCAGTAGGTTAAGCATGGTTGCGCACCAACACGGCAAGCCGCAGAGTCGGGCCCTGTTGTACTAACTTAGCCTTGTCTCACACCAAAAGCGATGGGCCTCTAAGGCCTGTGAGAACTTCATAATAATAATAATATACTTGTATAATGTTTCCTAAACTACTTTGGAATTATCAATGCACTTACGTAGTCAACAGATATCAAAGATTGTGGCTTGCTTGCGTAAACAATGATAGTGGTGAATGTTGAATATGTGTTCAAGCGACGTCCCTAGTTTTGTACACAACGAATTATGCAACTTTGAAGTACCTAACGTGACGAAGCTGTTAATATTTATCTTTGGTTGATTACAAACATTAATTAGTGCTTTTCGAAAAGCTCAGTATTTGATTGGTATTAATCGTGTTTCGTGGGTTGCTAACGTATATTAAATGTACCCCATGTTGCAAGACTCGCAGTTAATGAACTGAATGTCCGACGAGTTGATGAGCTTGTTCGGGAAAATAGGCGGATAATATATCCCGAATTGGAATAGCAAAAATATGTGTCCGTAGTCTTGAAGGTATTACGTAGGGAAAGCTTAAATTTAACAAGGTGGTGCATGATGAGTTCCAAAGACCTGTCTGGCAAACAAAGGCAGAAACATGTTTAAATTTTACAAGAACTTCAACTTTGGGACCTCGGTGGTCTAGCGCAGCAATGCGTTGCCACTCGAGGTCACACTGAATTGCGCTCGTTCCGCTGTGGTTTTGAATCTCAGCTGGAGCGACCGCATTTCAGTTTGTTAAGTTTAGGGTGCATGTTGCATGATGTTTAATGTGTAAGGGACGCCCGCACCCCCCTGAAGTAATGCGAAAAGCGGTTCCGGGGGGGGGGGGCAGTAGTATGAATGAATGCGAGAAAAAAAAGAACTTCAACTTTATTAAATTGAACGGGACGAGTTGTGTAACGAATCGTTACCACAGAGCAGATGGATCTTGAATAATACCGAGACACGTTTACCGCTTAACCCAAAAAACGCTGTATAAATTGGGATAGTAAGGGTTTATTGACCCACCCTGTAGCCCCGGCTATTCAAAACAAAAATAATTAAAACCGGAAGGTCTACAGGTGGAGCCATTGCTATTTTTAATTTTCAAAAAAAAAACATAATTACTATTGCTGTGGCGTTGCCCAATAATATCGGATAACATATTAGAGGGCTTACGATAATATTCTGCAATTTAAAAGTTTCGCAACATGTATTACCTAATTAAGCCGTTGTCTCAAATAGGCGAATTTCCACACAAAATTAAAGAAAGCAGTTTTATTTGAAAGTGTTAAGTTATTTCTTGGCATCTTGGCAAGGTTTAAAACTTTTTTAAATGAAATTGTGAAAAAGCGAGTCTGCCATAGCACCATACGTCGCAAATGCGCCGCGGCGTAGCTTGATGTAGCTGTTACTGAATATACATTAACTCCACCATGCTCCACCACGCCTAACAATGATTACCTGTGAATCTTCGGCAGTCAGCGTGTGAATCCCCGGCGTCGCGCCGACGGCATACATATGTGATGTCTGATAAACAAGATTTAAAAAAACACGCTTTAGGTGCTGTTATCCACTGTATATCGTAAAGAATACATATTAAACTATTTATAATTTTTTTCTTGTAATTTTGTAAAAGTTTTGCGGTTGTATTGCATATTTTGATCTTAAACTTACTGTCCCAATTAAATGGAGTGGTATCCTAAATAAGCTATGTAAATTGCTGTTATTTCCTTTATTTGGTTTCTGTTCTTTAAGAGTTGGCCCAAATAAGCGGCTATTCCGATTAACCTGTGTCCTATTTAACTGGAATCGACTGTATTCGAAAATTAACTGAAACACAGGTGTAGTACTATTTCAAATACCGATATGGTCTACTATTCAGTAATGTAAGAAGTATCAAATAAAAATTAAATGGGAATCCTCCATCAGGACCACTGTTATTTAAATTTACATACATGTATACTTTATGACATACATCGCACATAAATTGTACGTTGTGGTTGTAACACCTTAAAGAGAGGTTACTTATGGCACAAAGTTAGGATTTCTGTTATGTAAAACTGCTACGGCAGAGCTGTTTACTAGTTGTTTTAAAAATATAGTGCATCGCTGAAGTGCATCAAGATGGTACAATCTTATTTAAAATCACGAAGATATACTTCAAAATCGGTTGAACTATCAGTATTTGGAGATCCTTAAATACCCCGTTAATATTTCACAGTTTGTGATCATATCCATACGAGTTTATTCTTTTTTCCTGTTAATTTCAACGACAACCGGGTCCGACGGCTTAACGTGCCGCGCCAAGTCCGACCGATTGCATATACCACTATAGGTATATTTATTTGGATACTGATCAAAGCCATTCATACTAGCGGTATTCGAAGTTCTCTGCTATGCACCAACTTTATTATCAGTTGGCTCACACTAGTATGATTTGTATATTTTGAGAATACGAAATTTATGTAAAAAAGTGAATTAATTTTTTCGTAAATATATTTAATTTTTACTGTTAACCCATATTTGGAAATAGCTTGAAGGTGGCTCTTGATTGCAGTATATCTATAGCACGTCATTGGCCAGTGTTGCCAATAAGGCATATCGTGCATTTGGTTTGAAATATGTCGTACCACACACCCAGTAATATCGTTTTTAATTTTATAATTTGTTGACAAATTCTTGTTCCTGAAATAATGTGAGGTTCTGCGTGTGCAATGTTTTGATTGGTGTAAGCCATTTGTCCTTGAAAAAGCCCAGTGCTCTATATACTCTTTACGCTTATATATTGTATAGATACTTCTAGTAATTAGAAAGTGGCGAATGGACCCGTTATAAATTTTATGTTATAAAATACCTCAAGGATGCAGAGCAGACCACTAATATTACGCTCGTTAGCTGAATGCTACCAAAACATTATTAAAGTTGTTTAAGGGAGTACCACAAGGTTCGAACATAGGGCAATTTTTGTTAACATTGATGAGGAGTTCTGTGATGTGTGATTACCACCATTATTATCTAAGTGTCTAAAGCAAGATTTTTCAATACATATTCTATAAAATGTTAATCAAAAGTCTGTTTTTATTTCGTATAAAATATCAACGATAAATTCAAATATT
This sequence comes from Limonius californicus, assembly GCA_014611495.1. NCBI lineage: Eukaryota > Metazoa > Arthropoda > Insecta > Coleoptera > Elateridae > Limonius > Limonius californicus. The sequence continues at coordinate 5,445 of JABXWE010000338.1, read as the reverse complement.
TATTGTTTGTAAACAAAAATTATTTTCGCTTACAACAAAACGTATGTTTGTTGCATGTTTTGCGATAAAAAGTTTGAAGTATTTTTGTAAATAAAAATTTTAATTGTGCGTTAGGACATTCCTCATTAAATCTGTAGTTGTTTTCTTCGAGGTTTGCGATAATAGCAAAGCATAACCATATAAATATTTCGTTTAAGTAAATACGTTTGGATCATAAATACATTTAACTATAGTCACGAAGTGTTCATGAAAGATTAATAGTTCAGAAAATATTGATAAAGCAGTATGCATTTGCGTTTTAAAATATTTGGTTAAAATTAGCAATTGACTTATTAATGCAAATAAATCAGTTTAATGCACAGTGATTAGCGGGATTAGCCCATTAGACAAATAAGGTTACGTTCGCTATCATTTGTGATAAGTGCTATTTTATCTTGATGATTTTATTAAAACGGAAATTATTAACATTGAACTTATCTAAATATGAATTAGCAATAGTTTTATCGAAATGATTAGTCATCTAAATAAGATTTGGTGGAGTGTTTTTGTCTAAATCTAATATCGATATGTTAGAAACTAACAAAGGGATTATCGAGCATTGTTCTAGCTCGTTATAATCCCAAATTTAAAATAAAAACTCTATATCACAAGAATATAATCGTTGAACATTACGCAAAATTTGAATATGCTTTAAATATACGATTTCCCGACGATTTCAAAAATTTGCTAAAAGTATTTTTTTTTCCGAGAGGTTGAAGTTATATGGTTATATCTCAGTGTTAGGTAGTAATAATTGCTGGCGTGGCAATTCAAAACAGAATGAGCATTTTTCGTAGGAAATTTATGCTATTGCTTTCTTTATCTTACACAAAATAAAGGTAATTGATCATTTCTTTCTAATAAAGGAATCGTAGCTAAGCTTCAGTTGTGATGAGTTTGTTGCTGTTCATTATGCGAAACAGTTAAACTATATGTCACAGGATTTTATATTATTCATATTTTAAGAAATTTAGACAAATCTTGCACACGTGCCTCCTCTCTGCCACGTGCTTCTCATCGGCGTTGAAGTGGAAACGCGAGCTGCCTAAAGTTCTTTTTATATTTTTCTTATTTTAAGAAAATTAGACAAATCGTGCACACGTGCCTCCTCTCTACCAAGTGCTTCTCTTCGGAGTTGAGGTGGAAACGCGGGCTGCCTAAAGTTCTTTTTATATTTTTCTTATTTTAAGAAAATTAGACAAATCGTGCACACGTGCCTCGTCTCTACCACGTGCTTCTCTTCGGAGTTGAGGTGGAAACGCGGGCTGCCTAAAGTTCAACAGTGAATACGAAACGACAGAAATTCCAGAGAAGGGATTTAGCATTAACATCTTGGATATGCTCTGTCTTAATTTTAAAAATAGTGTGTAGATAGAATATTAATGCAGCTACGATGACAATAGATAATTTGAAGGCACTTTAGTAGCCCCATATTGTACGATCATGTATATTTGAGGCTTGAAAAAGACTTTTAACTCGCAGAAAAAAAAAACGATATTAGCAAACCACGAAAATGGCGGGGGAAGCTTGATCGTAGAGGCATAAGGGACGTTTCCCACTGAAACGAGCTGTGGAATAACAGCAATCTTTTACTCAACACTCACGGAAAGGGTCTTAGAATAGGTCTTGTATACTCACCAAGATTAAAATCTAGGGAGCTTGGGATTGTACAGCTCCAAACTTATAAGCGGTGAACTCGTAAAGTAAACACACAAACACACAAGTCCTATTATTTCAGTACACATCAGCAAAACATAGAACACACAAGCAAAAATGCATTATTTCAGTAGCATTGCAGTTGCTATATTTCTACTTATAGCCCCCCCCCCTCATAGAATAATACGTAGCGTTGTAGCTCACCTTTGGTATCGCGACAAGGCCGTCGTCAGTAAATATGGTCTGAAATACCTAACCTGTAACAGATACTGGCTATCCAAATGCTGACACCAGTCATTGAGCATACCCCAAGAAAAAGAGTTAGAAACAGGCTCTCCACAGACCATTCTGCTGCCACGCCGGATCACTGACCCACCAAGCTTTAAGCAGCTTAAAACGGATCCCTCCACGGTTACACAACCCCCAGGCACCTTGGCGAGCTCGCAAGCTACCAAGCAAACTAACATAATCACAATTACTAACAGCAGTACCTCAGCAAAAGCAACAACTACAGCACACAGCTCATCTACACTACCTTACAGGTAGCAACTACATAAATGTATACAACACATAACTATTATTCATTTGCAGCGAAACATGTAAGGTTTACACCAGTCTGAGAATCCACGCTAATTTCTCCGCATTCCTGATCTGTCAATAAATATTGGGCGGATATACTCATCGGTGGTCCTCCAGCTCCCTACCCCTAGATTGGGATTCGAACAGCATACGGATGCTCATCGGCATCGGCTAGCTGCTGTAGCCGCAGCTATTCAATATCATGGAGTAATTACTACAATTATGCATATCTTCTCGTGCATCAATCCTCCAGACAGAACTAGGCAATTGGACTACGTCCAGCAAGTCACTTTGTTATTCACAGGAGTCGCGGGGGACCCCTTCAGCCCCACAAGCGAAGAGGAGAGTATAGTGTCCAATCCTCCGCGTAAAAGTCAGTCAATTCTATGCTGACATTGATGGTACATTCATAATAATAATAATAATAATAATTCGACGTAGGCGCATTTTCGATGCCACGAATTATTGAATGATTAACCATGCCACACCCATTACCTATTCGTATAACGACTTATATTCACTACACTACTATTACCAACAACTACTTACATAATCACATCAATCTTGTATAATGCATAGTAACAATAATAGGACCCAGTGCTTGTCCGCCACATATAGTAACAAAAAGATCACACGTGACCATTTGGGTAAACACATGGGATATAAACCACATCCTCGCCAGCGTTGCCACTGCTTATATTAGCTGATATTGCCATTGCAGCCCATTTTTATATATAAACACCTAAGCGATAAAACTAAATTCGCACCTCGCCTCAGCTTAGAGGATAATCGCAATCAATTAGTGTGTAGTAGATTCGCAAACGCTATTAATTAGTCATTACCCCAAAGATATGCAACCTTACACCAAGCTACCAACATTGCCTTTCGTGGACAGCCGTTGGTGATCCGACAAGAGCTACGTATACTTCTGCAAATATTTATTTATTGAGTGTACATTTAAGTAATATTCACAGAAGACAAAAACATTGGTATTCAGAAGGTGTTTTTGTGTCTCAATTATACAAAGGCACGAAAAATAGAAATTTTTCTCGCTATTACTATGTAGTGACTTTTTCAGAGTTAAAGTAATATTTAGTAGTTGCTCAAATGCGCATCATATCTAATAAATTGTCACTTATTACTGCTGGTGTAACCGCAACCTCAAGTATTTCCTGCGTCGTTTTTAAAAGAGCGGCTTTGCCAAGCGACGCATCCAATTTTCTGTTTTCGTGGAAATTTTATTTGATAAGACAATGAGGCGATTAGTTATTCATTGCCACGCAGAAGAAAAAGGGAAATCACTTGTTTGGCACGTTGTGATTGTAAACTATCAACAGTGACCAACAAACTATCAGGACGCAGATGATATTCGAAATTTCATCACATTTCAGAGAAAATTTTTTTAATTGACTGTAGATTCAAACAAAACATCAACAAAGCGAGATCAACAACAAAAGACGTAAACAGAAATTTCTAATCGAAATGGACGTCAGGAAAATGGTGCTTCGTGTATCCAGTAATCAGTAAACAAAGTAAGATTAAAGTGGGTCAGGTTTGAAATCGAATCATCAACCTTTTTTTTAAACAAAAGTAATAATGAAAAGGCAGCCCCAGACTGCGTGACGATACAGTTAATTATCGCCGTATCAGTATGTGTGTGTTGACGAACTAAGCTGTATAAAAAATTTGCGCAATTTAAACCTTGCAGTAAGCAACAAGCAAAAGTTGTTGTAGCACGTCAGTTCGACCAATAAAATCATACGGAATAGACGCAGTTCACTAAGCTACACGTGCCAGTATTTCTAGATTCGTTAATAATAACTTTTTAATTGGATTTAGTGCGAAGTGTACCGAATTAATAATAGTTTTTCATAAATTGAAACATTGCCATATAAGTTCATAAAAACGTATAATTTATATTATTTAGATATTAAACCATAAACTAACTCAAAAGTGGAAAAATATTGAAAAACTGTGCATTGTTCGGTGTGAACTGGAAACCTTTGTGTTCTTATCAATAACCATTAAATATCTGAAACTGTGAAATCAGGTAGGCTCATTATTTATTAATGGGGACATTTGGGATACAATATTATAAATAGATTTAATTGGCCGTGAACGGGAAAAGCAGGAAGCCTTGCAAATTTATAACCTACCAGAAAAATTCCGCGAATTCAAATGGAAACCGAAACAAAGAAAGTTCAAATGCGCATTTTGTTTATAGTATCACCTACACGTGGATTGTGAAAAATAGCTTCTTATCATCAAACGTTTGTTTATATCCAGCACATGGCCTGTAAATGCGATTTTTGAAAATTCATCTTTCCAGGAAATGATGAAATCCTATTTATACCGAAATCAAGAACTACTCATTATCATATCATAATAAAATAAACAAAGATGTCTGCAAATAGTCTGCTCGAGATAAAAACTGGCTTAATTTCCCCAAAATTCGTAGACGATCAAAGAGCAAACCAATAAACTTTCCAAAATGGCTTTTTTTTGCGTTTTAATCCAATTCGTTACGTCTATTGTTTAAAATATATAGCCTACGAAATTGCCAAGGTATTTTTAGACTGTAAAACATGACCAACGTACACTCTCTTATCACCCAGCAGCTAATAAAGCCGTTTATACTTTGCTGGTGCAATACTTCGCATCTCTGAAACCATCCGGGAAATTTCCTGGATTGTGCCTCCTTTTGGAGCCAATAATTAGCAGAGCGAACTAAAAAGCGTGAGTAATTTTTACTATAATTGTTTATCTTCGCACGCTTACGAGCAAAGGTTGATAGTTGACCCACTTTGATTAGAATTAATTATGTGCCTAATCAGAAAGGAAGAACTTATCTTGTAATTGTGTTGTTTGGGTTTCTCCAATCTGTTTACATTTCTTAAGTTGCTGCACTTCGTTTGTTAACAATTGCCAAAAAGAAACTCGTTTAGAGGTGCGTAGAGTAATCGCTACGACTGTTACAGGGTGACCCAAGAGCTGGTATCGTTTTTTTTTGTATATGTTTTCTTATCTAGAAACAAACACTTCCTTAATTTGTTTAAGTCATATATTGCGAATCTAATGTTGCTCTATAATTACAATAATGTACAAAGTGTGTGAGACAATAACATTAATTCCAATTCGGCTACAAACGGAAGGTGAACTGTTAAAAGGTCA
>JABXWE010000336.1:0-55492 GCA_014611495.1 Limonius californicus | reverse complement strand
AGAAAGAAAAGAAAAAGAAGGAGATGAAGATAGCACTACAGAGGATGAAGAGAAAGAAGAAGATGCAGCGTGTCTGTATTGCGGATATTTCTATTCCCAATCTGATGAGGGGTGGATTGCCTGCATAAAATGCAAAAAATGGGCACACTGCTCATGTGCCGGTGAAAACGACGAGGACGACGAGGCTCATCATATTTGTGAATTTTGTAAATAAAATATTTTGAACCAATGTCAAATTATCACTGTTTTTATATATGTACAATTAATAATTCGATTTTAAAAAACTTCTACATGTGTCTTTTTTTTCAACTTGCCTTCAAAATACTTTCCAACCCATCTTGCCCCATATAAGGGGTAAGATGGGGTTTTTGTAATACTTTTAAAAAATTGTTATACTTATGATAAAAAAGTTCTACATTTTTATGGGGTTATTTTTTAATCAAAGTAGATTATTTACTGTAAACTTTGGCATAAAATTTGATTTTCTAGGTTTTCTTAAAAAGTTAAAAAAAATTCAAATTCCTTAAGGGCCCCATCTTACCCCACCTTCCTCTATGGTTTCCTTGGCCATTCTACTATTGTTGCAGGGAACATTGCACTGTCTATCCTGACGGTGTATCTATTGTTTCGACGTCAAAGAGTATATTGTAGTGCCGGATATCGTACCTTACCTCAGTATACCCAACCAGTCGTTGCCTCTGGTGGTGGTGGTCTTATGGTAAGGGCTGGAATTTGTTTAGAGAGGCGTACTGACATGACATGTTCTGAACCATCGGAACGCTGTTGGACGGGAAAATACGTTTTTCTTGACGACAACGGAAAGCCACATCGTGCTCGGGTTGTTTTAGAGATGCTGCGAGATAAAGAAATAAACCATCTTGCTCTTTCTCCGCTATCTCTAAACCTCAACCCCATCGAGCATGCATGCGACCTGTTGGAGAGACAGCTGGATCATCATAATCCAAGGCCTACTACTGTGCAGCAGCTGAGGCATGTAGTGCCGGTACTGTGGCATCAAATTCCACAAGAAAATATTGATAATTGCATTGAGAGTAAGCCAGCAAGGTGCAGAGCAGTTAATACTGCCAGAGGAGGTGCCACGCGGTATTAGAATTTAATAAATGTAAGCCAAGTGAAAGGAGACAATAACGATTTTCATTATAAATTGTTAAATTTCTTCTTTAAACGTACTATTATAATTTTCATGTCCACTACTAAAAAGACGTAACATGTTGTTTTGGTAGTTTTTTATTATAAATGTAATTGGTGTTGCCTTTAAGTGTCTTACACTATCCCTATTAATTTTTGAATACTTAGTTTATATTACATAATAGCCAAGTTATAAACTTTGTTCACATACTGTGGGGCATCCTATACATGAAGTTTATTTTTAAACGAGTTGGTTCGGTCCTTGAAATTTTATTTATGAAGATGGAATAATTGTCAGTAGCAAATTTAATAACTTCAGATAAAGAGGAATTCGAACATTATAACAAATTTAATATTATTTGTAAGCCCTACAGGTCCGTATTTTAGAAATGTTCAGTTCTCGTTGGTATGTTGAAACTATCTGTGCTATTTTGATGTGGGCTAAATTTAATGTTTTGAGGATTCATATCCTGCTTAAGGTTATAACTAACAATGGTCTTTTTACTTTGACTTTTGTACATTTTAAAACCTTCAGTTCTATATAAATAAACACTTTTTTAACCTGATAGATATTTTTTATTATGGGATAATTCGGCGATAGAATTAACAAAAATTTCATACATTTAATATTTATAAAATTGCTAGCTGGCTTAGTACCACATTTGGAAAACAAAGTAAAATATGCATCCTTGGTTTGGTAGTGAAACTATTGGTACCACCTAATGATAAATATGGGAACGGTCTAGGTACGACATGAAAAAGATTTGAATTTTCGTCGATTTAATTTTTGATAACCTGGTAACGCAGTGAAAACGTATTAGTTTTTAAACAAGTTCATTGGAAATGTTAAAGAAGTTCCGAATACGGTCTACATATAATTTCTGAAAATGTATACAAATTCCAATTAAAAGTTAATTTTAAATAACAGTCTGAAATTCCTTAAGATGTTGCTTGGCAATAATCGCATATTCTGGATCAAACAAATGTAAAATTTAGTTTTAGTCTAAAGCACAATAGATCTTCTTGATGCGGCTCTGGAAATTCGAGCAGAGCACTTACCTGACTTTTTGCACCTATTCCTGGTTTTTCCTTTTATCCTTGATATAAATTTTAAACAAAAAAAAAGATGTTTTTCTTGAAGACCTTCAACGATACAACGAACTTGTACCTACGCCTACCAATGCTAATGATAATGTTAATACAACTTAATTTGAGCGTGTGAAGCACATAGTACAGATCATACTTATTATTAGCGCAGCGCCAGGAACCCGATCGTATCTCAATAATACGATTTTTTCATTCATTTATCATTCTGTTAATGGGCATAATATAATAAACATCTATGCTGTAATTACGGGCAGTTAGAATTACACGGTTTTTGGCCGCACCTGCAACGGACAAGGTGTGGACCGATGAACAGCTGAAGTGGTAAATATACCGTCTTCGAGGTCGCAGGCGGCGTAGGAAATTGTTCGAAATGGTACCTTTCCAATTTTCATAGGCCTAATGGGGAAAATTACCAATAAATAAAATAAACAAAGAACGCAATTAATTGTAAGCTCGTATTTAGTTGTTGAACTTATCAAACCCAGAGGACAGCAGAAGCAAAATAAAAGCCCTTAATAAGGTTCCGAAATTTCGAAATCGACCCTATATTATTTCATATATACCTAATCTGAACAATTGCAATATTGTGAACTATAGAAGTGAATATCTAGTCTGGTAGGGACTTTCTGTTTGATGACCTTTTTCTAGATTTTGTTAGCATATGGCTTGCACGATGGTGTAAAAATGCCTTAGGTGTTTAATTTATTACAAAATATTTTGATCTACAAAATTGCCAACCAAAGCGTTTATACCTTTTTTCAATCCTAAGACGATCACAAGTTCGTAAATCCATTTTTTGTGGTCCGCAGAGGTAATATTATCTTCCCACAGGTCTGTTCAGGTTGCGGGCTATCAATCGCCGCAACCTCTAATTTGGGGGTATTCATTTTTTGCCCCATCAAAGCACTCGCGGCCGGTGCAGGGAAGGAAGTTTCGAATCAAGTCGTCTCGCTCGGACGCGCATGGCCTCGCCACGAAAATTCCCAAAATTTCTTTCCAGCCCATCCTGGGTTCCAAGTTGAGACGGCCTTGGAACAATAACCAACTGACCGATACGGAAACTAGTTTTGATTCGTACCTTTTTTTCCCCGCTTAATTTATGGTTGTCGTTATTGGAATCATTTTAATTGGTTTCGGTCAAAAAACCTTTTTGGAACCGTATCATTGCAGAAACAAATTTCAGAAATGCTCAGTTTTAATGCTGTTTGTAGTAAACTAAGGTTGGGAATTTGAAAAATCTTAATTTTTTTATAAAGAATTACGTAACATAAAACGCGGGACACACAAATTCAATATCAATCTCGCACTGGGACCACACAAGATGCTGATGTAATGTCAAGGTAGTTATAACTTCTGCGACCTGCCAAAAACAATAAGACTGAAGCATTAAAAATGAAATTAGAGTACGATGGTCTAATAGTACTGTAGATAACTTCCGATTTACCTTAAAAAACAAAACAGTGACTTAATTACCCGGATGGAAATTTAAATAACTATTTGCACTGAATAAGAAATATCTAGTTCATACCAATTAAAAATTGAACCAAAATTTAAGAAGAAATAGCTCTCCAAACGTCATTTTCAAAAATATACCAGAAAAATATTCGAACAAGTTTGAATAGGTACAAGTTATATAATGAAAACTAACATAAGATCTGATTTTTGAGTATTTTGAGTTTTTGTCAAACTTGAATAATTTTAAGCTATACAATGCGATTCTAAATATGTGCCAAAAACTTTAACCACTTATATCTGCGGTTATTTAACCCCTAAATTATCTATTAATCTTTTTAAAATTCGTCACCGTTACGGAGTTATGGCGCTTGAAAGTTTTTTTACATCAATTTACTAAAATGTAAACAACTTCTTTATTTCTTGCCGATTTTGATAAACCTTATTGGTTCAGCAGTCCAAGTTTAATTTTCAGCCAGCAAAACTGTACAATTAACTGTGAAAAGTGGATGAAATCTGCACCAAAAGTAAAAAATTTGGTTTAAATATTTGTAAATTCGGGTATATGTTGAAAACGTGTTTTTTTACATTTTCTAAACTAGTATTATGTTATCAAAATAAGGTCTGCAATTTTCTTCAAAAATGTAATATTTAAATAGTTATTTAAACGAGGTTTCAATATAAATTACAATTTAAATATATACACTTAATTTACAATTTTTTACACCAAGATTTTCGCTGCTGGGTCAAATTTTATCCACTTTTCACACACAACTGTATATTTTTCTTGAATCTTGTATTGTCAGCTTTCCAAAAAATTTATCAAAATTGGACAAGAAACAAAAAGTTATTTACATTTAAGTGAATCGGTGCAAACAATTTGTTTGTATCACCCTGTATAATAACAATATTTTGTTTAGACCTAATAAACTCGGAAACAACCTAAATATACTAAGAATTAAGGACGCCTACAGATGTGTTAGTTTGTAACAATTTCGGAGCAGAAATTAAAAAAATATTTGTACAAATCTTGAATCAGGATATGTTATGCCCAGGAATGGTAAATTATAACAAAATTCCACTTTTATAGCTTCGAAATGTATATCCGTGGGTGACAACATCTTTGTAGTTAACTAGAAATGCTTTGGGCTAGCAAAACTAAAATACCAACTAAAAATCGAGAAGAAATGGTGGCAGTTTTAAAAAATGCAGTATTTCATAAATTATTCAAACAGGTCTAGATTCAGGTTCTATGTATAAAAGTCCAAGAATGGTGATTTGTTAATAATATTTCGCTTTTACAATTTTTAAATACACGTACAACGCAGATATTATAAGTTTTATGTAGTTTATATATAGTCTATGGTTTATTTATGCTGACCAAAATTTGAAACAGCACCAACACTGTGGGGAAACGACGAGATTCTTAAACTATTCTATGAGAAGAGTTTCAAAATTTCATAAAGCTCGGGACGTAAATTATATTACATTTGCAGAGCTTTTACTAACACAATTTAAATTTAAATTCAATCAAATTGTATGAAACCACAGGCAATAGGGCTAATGACCTCTTTTTAAATTTCAATTTAGATTTTCGGGCACTACATATAATCCCCACAATTATTAGAGTTTTAAAAATTAGTCCAATTGCGTGATGTCAAAGCTCCTTTCTTCCAGGGACGTTTTTATATTAACCAATAGTTTGTTTTATAGCTGTTCGTTGATATTTACAGAAACCTATTCATAATTGTATACACGAGTGAAAGTAAGCCGGAACTCTCCGGAACCCCATTCCGGTAAAATAATTGAAACCGGAATAATCTACAAAAAAACTCATACTTAATGATTTTTTCTGAAGTGTTATAAACCGGGTGGTGAATTTTTCCATTCAAATTGATAACCACGGCAACCTTTTTCTTGAAAAAAAATTGTTGAAATTTGAAAATGTGTGTAAATAATTCATAAAATCGTTTTGATTTTGAAATTGAAACAATGACTAAAGTGAGAGATTGTATTGCTAATTGTCATTTAAACTCCTTAAATACTATATTTTATTAGTCTAACGATTACGAGATACCAAATTCAAAACACCAAATGATTATTTACATTTTCAAAGTTTATAAAACAATTAAAACTGACAGGCAACAAATGATTTGTTTTAATAACAAAATAGACAGATTGCGGTACGTAGATTTTCTTTATCACATTTTGTAATTGTCAGGATGTTCACCGATTAACAAAAGCAGGAGATGTACGATGTCTACAACATGCACAGCAATAGAAATTTCTTTTTAGCGTCTGAAAATTATGCAAATGTGTATCCAGAGATACAGCTACCCCACCGAACAAATGTTAACAAGGATTTCAAGAAATTTGGCTGATTGTGGCAGATTTAGAAAACCGCGAGGGCCGTATAGAAAAGGAATTATTGCTAATTAAGTAAATGTGCTAGCTCAATTAGCGATTGATCCCAAAACACCAGCCGAAGAATTTCTCAAGAGTGTGGTATTGATGATTCATATGTGAGGAAAATTATAAGAAAACGTAAGTACCATGATTATAAATTCACACCTGTACAAACACTTCATCCTGAAGATGGTAATAACAGATTGAACTTTTGTTATTGGTTTTGTGAAAAACTGTAGCAAGATCCACATTTTTCAAGAAGAATACTATGGACTGATGAGTATTTATTTACAAATGTTTAACGGGAAAAATCTTCGATGACCGTTATGCAACAAAGAATCCCCATTTAATAAGAGAGACTAGGCTGCAAGTTCGATATTCTTGGAACGTATTGGCTGGTCTGGGTACATTTTATTTGATTGACATGTGGATGAGCCTGGATATTTCCATTTTTGCAAACAAATATAGAAGATGTGCTACATGAATTGCCATTAGGAACTTCAAAAAGTATTAGTGGTACCAGCAAGGCGAAGCTTGTCCTCACAACGCCCGCATTGTTCGAGATTATTTAGATGCACGATTTCAAAATTCAGAGCTTCGCACGTTTGGCCCTGTTCCTTGGCCTCCACGATCGCCATGCTTAACGCCTATGAATTACGTTCTGTGAGGCAATGTAAAGGACATTGTGTATGTATCATCAACGGAAAATATTGGACATCTTCGCCCCAAAATCGAAAATGCCTTCGAGTCCATTTCGAGGCAGATTGTCCAAAAAGCAGTGGACGAAATTAATTTGAGGACTAACTGCTGCACCATAAATAATAGCGCGCACATTGAATCATTTAAATAAACAGTGTTTTTGTATTTGTCATCTTGTTATCGTTAAACCAATAAAAAATTTTCAGTATTTAAGGATTTTAATTACAATTAACAATACAATCTGTCATTTTAGTTATTGTTTCAATTGTTTTTAAAGACTACCCAATTTTCTGAATTATTTCCACAAATTTTCAAATGTCAACAAGTATTTTGGTTACCATTTTGGAAAGCTAATCTATTCTCTGTCTAATGGTGTGATAATCCAATATGACGGCTATTTTTTTTTATTATGAAGCTTTCACAGGCCTTAGAGGCCCATCGCTTTGGTGTGAGACAAGGCTAAGTTAGTTTGTGCAATGCACAACAGGGCCCGACTCTGCGGGTTACCGTGTTGATGCGTAACCGTGCTTAACCTGCCTGGTGCGTGATGTATTTTTGTGTATATGATCTTGTTACTCCTCTAATGCGATCGTAACACGAGGAATGCCATTAATTTAATCACCAATGGCAAATGGAGACCGGGACTCAGTACCGATCACCCAGGGAATTAGAAAAATTTCCGACGCTGGAGAGATTCGAACCGGGAAGCGTTTGGACTATTACATCCAAAGCTTGGCTCTCTTACCACTGAGCCATCCCGCCCCATATGACGGCTATAAGAAATGAAAAAGTTGACTATCGCAGCTTGAAATCTAGAAGGTCAAAAACATAAAGTTACCAAGTTTGACTGAAATAGCGTCAATGGCAGGGAAGATAATAATTTATTTTTAAAATCACAATTTTCAGTTTTTTCGTGATAAATCAAGACGAATTAAAATATCCAGGATTTGATTACAGATTCTCAATCGCCATAAAAAAGCGCAACTTTTCCCTACTTTAAGCGACCTCGTATCTCTTACCGTGTCTGAGATGCCCATGGTGAGCATCGAAAAATTCAACACCCTGCATACCCGTCCGACAATGGATAGCGGGCGGTGAAAGGTAGAAGAAACGCTCAACATTAGTCCGTTGGACACGACACCCACTTGTACGTCCCAAACGTACTGTGTTTCGTTTTCTTAATAAGCGCTCAACCAATTGCGTTCCGGCAAGACATTTTAGCTATTTTCACCCCTGATTGTATAGTACACCCAGCTCAATGTTTTAAGTTAAATTTTACTTACAAGACGGCGGGGAATGTTTACATCGTATTCGATATCCTACTGGGTATTCGGTCAGCTTTAACACTATCAGAAATGCGGGAAGTTAATCGTAAGTGTTCGTATACACTCGTGTTTCTTTTCTGTGAAACATTTTGAGGTTTTGTTTAGAGTGGCTGAATATACAATGTGTTTTGTGACCGTATTAGTTTACAACGGTGACGCATGGAATTTTGTACTGTTTGTAGGAGTCATCAACAATTATTTTCTCACCAATCAAGAAAGATTTTTTACGTATGAAATCCAACAAAAAGATGGCCATCGTGAAACGCTTCAGTTAACACTCTTTTGTCATTATCTCTAACTATGTAAAATTTGAAAGTATATCTAAAAAGATTTGCTATCATCTTATAATAACTATTTTTGCAATTGCCCACCGCGATCTGCCACTGTCTTCGAGGGAACTAAATATACTTTGTCTTTTACTCCCAGATACTTCATCAGAAATGGCTCAGCCTTTTGGTATGAGTCTCACTTATCTACCTAGCTTACATATTTCTGATTAATAGTGTTTTGTAAGTTTCGTAATATTGTATTTGGGGACATTTTATGTGGTAAGAACTTCCTCTCTCGCATTTTGGATTCACAACGACGAATTTTTACTACCAACCACTTCTTTAATACAAAACATTACTAATTACGTGTGAAGCGTTTCCTAACAAAATTCTACACAATATAACCTTGCATTTATTTTATTTTATGGGCGATAATAAATTTACAAACATTCGAGACAAGTGGCAAAGGGCTACGACGTTTAGCGTTTCCGTCGATAAATCTTTTTAGGTGAAAGTTTAAATATAATTGTTATTTTGAAATCGAATACCATCTACTTCTTTAATAGTGCTGGGGGCAATATATTACCAGGAGAGATATACAAAAGTCTTGACGATACGCCACTGGATGTCAACTGAAAGTCATTAAACTATTGTGTGTTATTATGCAAAGATTTCCTGTCACTGCATGTCTCTCCAGGGGCCGAAATACTTTTACTAAACTAGCTGGAAGGCATCCGGCCCATGTACCATGTACGGTAGAAGTAGTTTTTTCCCAATACAATTATGTTTCAAAATGAGCTTATGAAAGAGGATCATAAACTGCTGGGTATTGCCGTAACAACAATGGTGTTTGACACCTACGCCGGCTTGGGTCCGCGCGGAGTAAACAGCGCCGATAATGAGCGAGTGCAATGGCCATTAGAAAGTGCAAAGGCCAAGGATGCCGTAGATTTACGTCGGCGATCAAATTATTTCTTCTCCCGAGTTTCACAACTTGTGAAACGCTCGTCGTAGTCTAATGGGGCCGCGAGCGCAATATTGAAAACTTGCCGAGTTTCATCACGCCCAGAATTGACTTCGCCCAACTTTATTTAATACAAGATGCAACAGTTTTCAACTTTATATATTGTTTCATGATGTTCTCTTTCTCCCTCCACCATCTCCGGCTCTGGAGCTGAAATTTGTGGACCTCATTATTGGTGTATTGTTCGACCGTTCAAAAGTTTCTGTTCTTTCGTAACATTTGTTATTGTTCGGCGTTTATTTAAAACATTTGGGCAATTGCTGTTATTTTTACAAATGGGTGTTTAAAAATAGACCGTTATCTTCATCCAAGATAAATGTAAATGTGAACTGTTTGTAATTTATTTAAATAAAAGACTAAAAAGTCCTTCATTTTTTGACATATTACATGTGTTAGTATAGCGGTGGGGCAGGGTACACAATTTATACAACCTACTTTAAAGGTAAATATGTGGTTTATCTGAGTCTCGTGTAGCTCTTCAATTTAAAAATTATATATAAAGGATGTTTCTTTAGCACATATTATGTATGTAAGTGCGCGTCAGCGGAATGAGTTATATATTTGATATTAATTGCATGTGTGTCTATACAGTGTGTCTCACTTAAGAGGATAACACCCTTATATCTTTATTAGTTTTATCCGATTTGAACCAAAATCCTCAAAGATAGAACACATTATAATCTGCTTATGGCCAAAAAACCATTCGACCCATTCAAATTCGAAGGCTCCTACGATACTGATATATGTATATGAAAAAACAAAAAATGCATATTAGGCTTTTTTATTTGAAAATGTTATTAACGAAAGCTCTACAGAATTATCCAAAAAGTTTAAATGCAAAGTTTCATCAAAATTAAAAACTACGGAGAAGTCCAAAAATATCGTTTTAATGGGTTTTTGCGTTTAAAAAATCGTGTTTGGCCATTCTGTTTAAAGTAAAACGTAAGGCACAATTTGACAGCCTCTTTTTGGACGAATGCCACGATAACTGCAATGTAGCTGCACGCCTCTATGCTGAGTGTTATCCTCCTAAACAACATCCAGATGCAAATGTTATGCGACAAATAGGTCAAAGACTAACAGGAACTGGAATCGTTGTTCCTACGGCAATAGTAGATCGTGGTCATCCACGAGGTGTACAGACGTTGCGGTTGGAGGAAGAAGTATTGGAAGCTTTTGAACACGAACTTGGATGTAATACTCGAAGTATTGCACGGCCATTTAATATAAGCCAAGGTACTGTACACACGACAGCTAAGCAATATCCGTATCATATTCCAAAGGATTGTTACTGGAAGATTTTCCAATTGTTGCAAAGATATTGCCAATGGTTGCAATCACCGCTAATTCTGATTTCTTAAAAAATATTTTATGGACAGACTAGGCAACATTTATTCGAGATGTAGTTTAACAACCACAATAAGTGCGAAAGGGTTGAAGAGAATCCTCATTCAAAACGGAGTAACCAGGTGCATTTCAGCATTAATTTTTGGGCCGAAATAACTGGAAATCGACTAATAAGCCCATTTACTTTTCCACGCCGTTTAAATGCAGAAAATTATAACAATTTTGTAATTAACGATTTACCCGGTTAATTAGACGATGGTACTCCGGCACGTGCGAGAGTCAAGATATGATAATGGCGTAATGCCATAATTAAATATGGTGCTCATTTTAAACATTTAAGAACATAAAAGTAATAAAAATTAGTATTGCAGTCTTTGCAAATTATTATTAAATAATAATAATCGCAGCATCTCTGAAATGTAAAGTCACATTTATTAAGTTGTTAGCTAGTAAACTTAATAAAAATGCCTCACTCCTGCTTCAAACAGAAAATAGTAAATGTTAATACCTCAGAAACTAAATACTTTCGGACAAAGTGATCTTCTTGTTTCTCCTCTACCATTATACCTCGCGGTGTTGGAGATTTGAGCCACTGTTTACAATTCTTTCTATTCCTAACTAGGGTGCTAGGGGTCTCGTTTTTTCTGGCTGTTTCTTGAATATTATCTTCCCATTTAATTAATTAGATTTTCTTCTAGGCATTTTTAATAGGGTTCTTTGGACAGTTCTGAATCCACCCCCCCACCACTTGACCTTGACCTTCAACGTGAAAGACCTTCATCTTCAAGGCCAAGGTCCTTGTTCAGGATCCACCTTCCACCACTTGAATTTCAAGGTTAAGATCAAAAGCAAGGTACACGCCACCAACAACCTCTAACCTTGACTTGAAGGTCACATCTCATCTCAAAAAATCCGCAAGTATCGTTTGTTGTTCATGCGGATCAGATGCCCGTACCACTGGAGTGGTTTTACTTTTATGTCCTCTACCACTGGTGTAAGCTCTAGTTCTTCCCGTACACTCCTGTTTTGTACGCTGTCCCTCCTTCTTTTGCCTATTAGCGGCCAGATATATTTCATTTCTACAAATCTTATCTTGCATATAACAATGTTGGATCGTATATCAATGGTGTTCTGAAAATACCTTCTATGTAAATTTTGTAATTTTTCAGGAAACAAAAACCTGTATACTTTTTGTTTTTTTACACTGATCTTGACAATAGGGTCTAAAACATTTTTATTATTCATTAATACATCTTTTAACGTAAACATCAGTTTTTTGCTAGTGGCCAGCAAACAACACATCTAGGAGATATTAATATCTATTTTATTGTAGATAGGTGGATTTGCATTTTTAGGCGAATTGTCTAAGTGTTACCCAATAAAGATTTGTGTCAGATAGGTAGAATTATAAAAACAATTATAAGTTAAAAAATTATTTTTTTATTTTATTTATTTATTTTATATGTTTTTGGAAGATATTTACGTCATGTGACACAGAAAAATCTAATAATGCATTTGTAAGAAGGTTATTGCTATTTTGGTAGATGCAGCCATCTGATAATAATACAATAGGTAACTGTTGACGACAGAATTTTTCTAGATGCTCTAGTATGATGGAAGTAAAAGTCGAAGCTTGATGGTCTGATCGTACTTCCGTGAGCCAATAACAAACTACTTCATGAAAAGCCCAATGGTACAGGGTAAAATTGCAGCAACATAGTTTTGTTTAAAAAACATTGCACAGCATTTACATTCGGGCTCGCTTTGAAAGCATGTAGATCCATCGTTAGAGCAACGCAACTATTTTCTTCTGAATTCATTTAATCTATTTCTTTTTCATCAGGAACTCTTTATCATTTTATCAGTGAGCACACTTCATTCTTTGTTGGTCACATTGCCTACATTATATGCAGCATAAATATCACTTTGATCTTTCTTTCAATACACAGAAATATTTTTTCTTGCAGCTTCTTAGAAACATCTGTCTGTATGTAGGTGTTCACTCGTGTTCTTGGCCGTAATTTTTATCTGATTTAGAAGATCCTCCATTGATACAAACATCGGTTCTAAATATAAGTTAGAGTTATTTTTTGTTGACTAATGGAATGGTAGTTTTGACAGTTTGTCTATAAATGCATTCGAAGTCCAGAATTTTGTCAAAGAATTTACTATTTTCTTTTAGAACGGATAACTTTGAGGAATAATGTTATAGGTGCTTTGGTTTACCCAGGATTCCACGATAAAAGATACATCCCCAATGTATTAAGAAACATAGTGAGGCAGACAATTTGTTTTTTGGCACCACCTTTAATGGGAAATGTTTAGTAATATGTATATTTTTTTAACATTCACATTAACCCCCCCCCCCCGAAACTGCTTTCGCATTACTTCAGGGGGGTGCGCGCTGCAATGAACCCAAACTTAACTAAGTGAAATGCGGTCGCCTCAGGGTACGACCCTGCGGTTTAAGCCGCATTTCACTGTGACCTCGACTGACAGCGCTTGTTCTCACTACCCCATCGAGGTCCGTAGTGAAATGTACCCGCACGCCTTGAATTTTCTTCAGTAGTCTTACTTCGGGGTTAACCTTTCATAACATAAGTGATGCTACAAAATTTCTGATCCCAACTTGTCTCAAACTAAAAGTGCTTAAAGAGCCTAATACTCGAGCTTCTCTTACTGTATTATAGTGTACTATTCCATTTCTTCCAGTATATCCAAGGCATTGCTTTCCCTTCTTGCTGGGTTTTTTATTACTGTTCTTTTTCCAGGTGTCTGGATTTGTTAACGTTTTTCTCTTAGTTAGTGATTTTCTTCATAATCCCATTCAGTTTTGATAGTATCAGTTAAGAAATGTACAGCTATATTATCATTGGACTTGGAATACTTTGTTCCGGTTTGGTTCAAGTACGTTTCAAGAAACTATTTTCGAGCATTGTATCAATTACAAAATTTAAAGGTATATTGTCATTGGAATTGGCTGTTTTTTTTCGTATTCGCTGTCCCTACTTGTTGAAGTACATAACTAAACCTTTCGTGATATTATCATTTTGGTGTGATGTTTGGTATAACACTGCAAAAACTAACTGACCCATTTTTATCTATATTATTTATTTTGTCTTCTGTGCTCGTCGTGGAACTTTAAAGTAGGTTTTGTCATAAAGTATTGATATTAACATCATATTCGAAGGTATTAAACATATTTTCGTCATCATTATTGGAAGTTCTTCTATATTAAAGTCACTAACTCCTTCAAAAGAATGTATTCAAAATGTCTTTTCCGATACGATACTGTTCAAGGCCAGATTGAGAATCTTTTTTGATATTTCAGACGTTGTATGTAATCACATGTAATGAAATCTATGAAGTCCCTTTCCATTTTTTAAAATATGTTATTTAGCTATTCAATATGAATTAAATTTGAAAGGAAGCTAATTTGAATTCTGTCTGTAAATTCTTTGATATAAAAAATGTTTCTAAATAAATAGTTTAAAATGGTACTTACGTATTACAATTAATAGTTAGATTACAGTGTCAATATCACCTAGCTTATAGTGCCAAGGTATGCACACATCAGCAAATATATCCTAACTGCAGAGCAGGATTGTTAAGTAATTTCTGAATAAAATATGCCATTTTTAAAAACAAAAAAAAATATAATATAACACAGCAAACACAACTAGTTTTAAGTAGAATATGTTATTAAGTAAAAAATAGTTTTATACAAAATAAAAATACTATTTTATGAAGACAACTCACCAGACGTTTACCCTTCCTATGCTATATCATGGTGCTCTAGCAAATGGGAGATATTTCGTTCAAGTTATGTATGTACCTACATGAGTTATAAGATATTGCTTTTAGGGATTTAAATATTGATGCTGAATTCTATAGTTAGGTGGAGTTGTTGACTGGTGTATAACAATACATAGGTACGTTTGGCAGTAAAATTGAAATTTCTGAAAAGTTGCAGATAGGATGTATTGTCAGGACACCATCGATATGGTTTTGTATAAATGCATTTTCCTTATGTACTAAGCTTATGTTTTCCCATCACGGTGCTATTTATTTGATAGTATGGTCGATTTCCATCGTTTATTCTGCTCTCAATTTCTTCATCTATTCTTCCATCTTTGCTAATCAGGGCTCCCAGGCTTTCATACGTGCGTCGTTTTGTACTTGTCCAGCTATTCGTTTGTCTACTTCTTCCTCATTCTTTTCTTTTGCGACATCCATTACCTTGCTGTTTGGGGTGTTGATGTTCATCCCGTTTTTGTCTAGGTGCTCTTTCCATACATTATATCTCTCTGTAGTTCGTTTTTGTTGCTTGCTATTAGTAGTAAACCGTGTTCAAAAACTCCCACGTTTATAGTAGGCTGTGCATCAGTTATGCGTCGGTAAATGTATGTCGCTTCATAACCAGCTGCCGAGCCGCAAACACCTGATGTTTTGAGGTTATCTAAATAATTGTTATTTGACAGTTGATTACTTGTCTCTCCTGTAAGTAATTAGTTCCAAAATCGCATTATGTACTAAAAATTATTTCTTGTAGGTAGAATTTGCGCATTACAAAATGGTGTTTTCGTTTATAACCTCAATTTATTTTGACGTTTATTTTGGTTCATGTTTAAGTAAAGACATACTGTGTCTCTTGTTTTGTTAACTCATGGCCTACTCCAAACGTACTAGTTTTTGAACACCCGTTATATTGTCGACATATATCGCATTTCTCGTCATCACAAGCTTTAGATTTTAGTATCCTATGTGACTATTATTTTGTTGCTTCTCCTTTACATATTCTATAGTCGGTGTGTATCACAAATAATAGCGATATTAGACTTTATTACTCACATTTTATACACCCTATATAATTACAAAACGAATTATATGAAGTATTCTTTTTCAAGATACTAACAAATTTTATAATTTCGTTATATGTAATTTTTTAAGATATAGGTAATGCTTTTAAGTACAGAATCACGAGGGTTGTAAAAATATAAATATACAGATTCTTACATTTAAAAGAATTGAAACTCGATGTAACCCGCCAACCAAACCACCAGTAGCAATATTATAATTTAGCTAATTTAACCAATTCATATTATGAGGTGTGTTGAATTGAAACCTATATTTGCTTAAAAAAAATTTATTCAACAATTTAATTACAAATAATTACCGTCACAGTTAAGGCACCTATCCCATTGTTTTACTAACCGACGTATACCCTGCTCATAGGATTCTTGTGGTTGCTGATTGAGGAAGTCTTCCACCGCTATCTGTACTTCTGCGTCTGACTCAAAAATACCGACCTTTTAACGCCTTTTTCAGCGGTCCAAAAATATGGAAATCGCAAGACGATAGATCCGGGCTATAGGGTGGTATAGGGTATAGGGTGGATGCTCTAAAACTCTCCATTTCTTTTGTTGAAGATTTTCTTTTACCACATTAGCAACATGAGGCCTAGCATTTTGGTGCAGCAAAATGATCCCACGCGTAAGTTTTCCTGGACGTTTCCGTCTTATTGCTTGATGAAGCTTGTTCAACGTTTCATTGTACAGATTTGTGTTGACATTTACTCCAGGTTGCTTAAACATTATCAGCAAGGATCCTTCATGGTCAACAAAAATGTTAACATCACCTTGCCTGCAGTGGGTTGTGCTTTAAACTTATTCGGTGGTGGTGAACTTGAATGTTTCCACTTCATCGACGATAACTTCCTGGATGGCTCGTAGTAATGGCACCAAGTTTCGTCACCAGCAACTATTGACAGAAGTAAATCATCGCCATTTTGCCTATAGCTTGGGAGTTGTTGCAGAGATAAGCCCATTCTCAAGCATTTTTGTTCATTGGACAAGAGACGAGGAATCCATTGCAAACAAACTTTGCTGTAACGCAGATTACGAACAATACTATGAACCGATCCTGCACTCGCACCAACAATTTCTGAAATTTCTCTAATTAAAATTCGACGACTTTCTCCAATAAGCCTTCCACACATGCCATATTGTTTTCTGTTCATGCAGTACGCCGTGCACCTGGACGCGGCGCATCCATAGTCCCCTCTTTTCCATTCTTAAATTTTCGGCACCATTCCGTCACAATTGGGTACGCAATACATGCATTTGCATACACTGCTTGCATTCACGTATGAATCTGCAATGGCTGCACATTGCACAACCTCGGTGCATAAAAATTGTAGAACCGCACGCTGATCAAACTTGGACGGATTTACAACAACAATCCCCATTTGAAAATCGAAGTTTTAAAAGTCAGAATCAAATTCAAACGCCAGAAACGTATTAATGTGTTGCTTACAAAAACTACGAACATTAACGAACGTAATTTGAATTATTGCATTTGTTTTCAAGGCTACGTTGATCAAATATGGGGTTGGACAAACCTCGTAGTTTAAATAAAAAGATTAGATGCAAAAATATCGAGACGGATTTAACATTTTAGAAAGTACTTGACTAGAATCGTTAAAATATTGAAAAAACCATATATATATAGTTTATATGGCGAACACTTTAGAGCTTAGTTTTCTAAGCCACAAACATTTGCAACGTTCCATTATAATAATAATTATAATAGAAAATCGTATCTTTGATATTTGAGGTTCAACTGAAAATCTGACAATATAAAGTCGCTAAAAAGTCCTCATCAAAATTGTATATTTAGGTTTTGCGGGCACTATTAAAGGTGGCTATTAAATTGTTCATTTGTACATACCTTTAACACTAAGATGTATCTACAAGTAAGTATTAAATTTTGCGACACCATTGAACGTATTTAATAAATTATTCTTTAGCACATTCCTCGTGACCACGAGATCAAGTAACAGCATGGAATTTTTTTTGAACTTGTTGTTTTGAAATGTTAAACTAAGATGTATCCTCTGAATGTGCAACTTTAAGCATTTTTTTATCATAGTTTTTACTTCCGGTTTGACTGGAACTGATATCACTTTTAATTTTCAAATACAACTACTTCCGTTTTTTTTATTATGTTATTTGTTGTCAAATTTGCAATACTTTGATATGTCACACAACGACATTTCAGTTTAAAATGGCCCAAATATTCAATTTTTAGTAAAAAATTCAGTTGCCCAATAATAAATTTTTGGTAAGATGGCTTTGAAAACAGAAGAATGATCAGCTTTAAGTGTTCTCTTCTGTTAATTTGCTTAAAAACTTTATTGTGGCAAGAAGATAATTGAGAAAGTGAAAAAGAGAACTAGTAGACTCGCAACTCATGTTGCACATGTGATAATGTTTTGTTTTAGTTTATGAAGTGCTTCTAATACCGGTTTCCCCAATTCCTATCTACATTTTATTCATTCATAACCACTTTATTTTACGTCCGCCCTTTTGTTGCTATTTCAGTTTGATCTATCTCCCCAACGTTTTTTGTTTCTTATCTGTTTCTCTGCTCTCCCTACTATCTTTTGGTTTTATGTTCCTGCCATTTCTTACCTTGTTTTTTATTTGTTCTTTTCAGTACATCGTATTAATGTTTAACAAATTGTGAATACTCATTATACAGTCATTGTTCGCCTATATATAAAATTTAATTAAACAGGCTTTTAATTTCATTCCCATCCCTACAGTCCAGGCGATTCTAGCTGGTTTTAGTGGAAGAACGACTTCATGGACAGCCAATCCATCAAGGTAGCCGCGAGTCTGTCTGGCGCGAGAACGAAAAATTATCATTTAAATGTTACAAAAACACGGATGAGAATCAAGATTCAACAGGCTTCTGTGAAAGCGGCGGCCCTGCCCGACTCCTCCAAGCCCTCACCAAAAGGGTTCTTTTATCTCTTACACCAAATAATAACAACGCGGACGTGAGGGCATCTCGAAGTTCCAGGCATTTTTTCAGAAGCGCTTCATCATCTGGAAACGCATAGAGGTGGAAGAGAGAATCTACGTGAACAACGACTCTCCGTCGATTTAATTATTTTAATGTTGCGTCCTTGAGCGATGCAACTAACAAAAGGAGCAATTAAGATCCAGAGCCCAGACACATCGAGACGAAACTTGGGACTTAGTCGGAGGAATCGGGTGGAATGCAATGAGGCAGCCGTTGTCTTCTTTGGACGAGTTAGTATAGGTAATGGGCCAACGAATTTCAGGGAAAATAGAACAATTTAAAGTTTGAAGTCTTGAATGCTTGCTTATAAGACGGCGAGCGCGTTGTGTAAAATTAAATGAGCGAGCAATGACAGCCTGACAAAAGGGATTGAAAGGATTAAAGCTTTGTTTAAACGCTCCGCGGTTTCATACACTTGTCAAACTTTCCAAGACTTTCACGGGGAGCTTTCTTTGGGTTCGCTGTTCTGGAAATTAATTTGTTTTTAGAGATTACCGACGCTGATGAGAATTTTTTGGGCTTGGGCGTTAAAATAACACTAAATTTAAAAATCTAGAGACCGAAAGGGGCTTTTGACGTTTCCAACAAAAAATTGTTACTAAAAACCTTTTAAAGTAAAATTAAATAAAAATAATTGTATGTGGTTTGAGGTAAACCTTCCTACAATCTCAAAGAGATATGGTTTTAACGTATATTTAAGCAAAGAAAATAGACTGAATATAAAATGTCATGTTTTAAAGCTCTACAAGTTGGGAAAGTTTCTATAATCAATGCTTTTTCGAAGAACTTTCTTATCGTCTGTCTATAATTTAAATCCACTTCCAATACCTTCAGTAAGCCAGAACACTCAAAGAATGTTTGAAATACGGCAATCCTTCCCATATTAATATATTCTGTAACATAATTTTTAGAGGCGCAAGCGTAACAAAACACTAATGGAGGAATTGCGAGTGGCAAAGGTATTCCAAGTCGTAGTGAATGCTGTCAGTGCTAATAACTCACCCATTTGGTTAAGCATCTATATATACAAATTATTTTGATACGTTGACAATGAGTTTGAAATGAAATTGGCAAAGTTGGAATTTTTTAAAACAAATCCATTGATAGAGCAATTATTATTGGGTTAAAGAGTACGTTGTATGCGCTCAGTAACGTTTCTGTAACGAGCTCGCATCATTAAAAAGTCATCACACTTCAAAATCTGGAGATAAATTTAAAAATAACACTTTTAAGTGATACTTAAGTTAATAATTGGCGAAAAGCCACCGTAATAAAACAATTTGAGCACGCGAAAATGCAATTAAACCTCAAAAAGCCATCAGAAACGTCTGCCAAAATCACGTTTTCGCCGTTCGCTCGACAGCAACTGCAGCCGCCGCATAAAAAATCAAAGCCTAGGAATAAAACCAGTTATTGCAGTTTTATAAATACTGGTGCACTCGTGTAGCTTTGATACGCCGGGCGCTGCTAAACTGCTTCGTTAAAAATGCAAAAAGGGAACAAAAATGCACCCAACTCTCAGCGAGCTCACTCAAAAGCTGCTCTTCGTCTGAATAAAATATTCCTTTTTAAATATCCTTTAAATATGGATCGCCGCTAAATTATTTATTCTAATGGAAGAAAAACCCTCCTCTCTTTTTTCCTTTGGAAAATTTACAAGCTCTTTTAACACCCATCCCTTCTAACTTCATAAACTCTAATTTCACCGAAAAAGCTTCTTAAAAATCTAGGTGGTTCGTTCGAAATTACATGACAACGTCTGGTCACCGGTAACGCTATGACAACTAGGGAGTTTAGTGCAAATATGATGGCGGAAAAACTATTTGGGTAAGTGGTACCAGCATTTCGCCGCGATCAATAGGTGAAGATGGCAAAGACGTCCTTTCTTTAGAATTCGAATTAAAGTTATACCGTTCATGATATTGTATTCCATCCACGTTATAGAAAATTCCCAACAGGACGGACAAATTTTCTCCATGTTTCTGGCTGAATTATTATTATAAGCTTTAGTGCTGCGGATATATACGAGGTTTGAAAATTTAAAAGCTTATGCGGGTTTTTATTTGTCAAAGCGCGTATTACTTCCAGAAGATTCCGAGTCAGGTTAATGGTTTATGGGTATCAATCATTTATATGGATTTTAAGTTTGTCAGTTTCTGAACAAAAGACGAGATTTTATTGTTGCACATAAAGTTCTTTTAAAGTTTTAATAATTTTACGGTCGCTGTGCTGCTGCTCGAGTACATAAAACAAAATGCTCATCGAACATAAACTCGAGACAAAGGCTGAGAAATTACATGCTTCTACTTGACAACCATCCATTTTGACCCACACTTTGTCTCCAGATTTCAACAGTTCCATAAAATTTAAAAGACTGAGTCAAATCTCTTTTACGGGATTAGAGGATACTAGGAAGTACATTTCAAGAAAGTGTTCCTGAATATTCTCGTATTGTATTGAGATATATTATTTACGATGTCTTTTTATTTCAGAAAATGTTCGCTGTACTTCATTTCGCTGATTTGGGTTATGCAATTATTAATGGCTGCAAAGAGTTGCTGAAAATTGAAGGATGAGAAAGAATGACGTCTCTATATTTAAGAATTGAACGGAATCTAGTACTATTATTGAAGGGGAAGCGCAAAAACGGTCACTTCTCAATGTTTCTTTGAATTCTATTGTGTTACCTACGCACACATTATCCCAATACTAATTCATTCTGTTTTTATTTTACCTATTCTTTTACTGGTCTTCTGCATTAGACGTAGCTTTGTCTAGACTTTGCTGTTTTGTGTCTCAACCATACATCTTTTAATCTTTATATTCTTCTTCTTTTTGTAGGCATAGTGGCTGTTTAGTACTGATTTTGTTGTTGTGCCTGTGAGATGGATTGCTATAGTTCTTACGATGAGCATTTTTCAGTTTCGGATTAGCGCTTTATTTGCATACCACAAACTGAACGCATTTCTGTCTTTGTTAGTTGCTCGCGGATTGATATTTCCGACAAAGACGTAGGTCGTAGTGACATCTGCGAACGAAACAACACCAACACTGTACGTGTGACGTATTCTGTCGACTGACACGTTCAGTAGAAAGAAACAGAGATACTTGAAGAATGTCGCCCTGATGCAGCCAAACGACACTACTTAAATCTGTTTCCAGCAGTATTTAAAATGTTTTGGAGGTTTATATGTCAAAATTTTATGTTTCAAAGTTACCTTATTGTTGTTTATTGCTGAACTTTAGTTTATACACCTTGGGAACCTTTGTTTTTGCTGGGAAATAGTTCTGTAGATATCCCGGTTTGTTTTGGTTTGTGGAAATTGGTATTAAGAGGTTCAAGATAAGTTAATAGCATTTTTGTTATACAGCCATTGTTTGGTTCCCAACAATAATATTTCATTTATGTTTATGTGTTTGAGTTTGCCGACACACGTGGATCGAAGGGCTGTGGCCTCCCGTCGAAAAACAAGAAACTGTCTCACGTGAAAGTCCACTCTTCTGACCACATTACTGTCAGTGCTGGCAGTAATTTAGTTTTTGGGCCATGTGCGGCTTCTTTACGCTCACATGGTATAGATTTGCGTGAGATTTCTTAGCTTGCAATAGCGTGGGAAGGTTCTTGTTCTAAGGTTTAGTTTTTAGTTTTATAAAATATCTTCGCCCTCTTCGGAGGCGATATTACTGTTGGATCATTCCCATAGAGCAGTTGGTGTTTAGCTATTCTAAAAAGAAAACGTTGTTAGAAATGTCCGGAAATTTTTTGAATGCGCTGGTTATATGATTTTGCATGCTGGCAATCACAATGGATTTATTGAAAACAGCAGCTGTATTTTTTCTGCCAAATCAAAATCATCAGACTACCACGATAACGTGGCCGCGGAAAATTTTGAAAAATTGATGAAAATTCAATTCAATTTCCCAGCAAAAACAAAGGTTTCCAAAGTGTATAAAATAAATTTCAGCAATAAGCAACATTGGAAATAAAAACTCTTAGGTAACTTTAGAAAATAAAATATTGACATATAAACCTCCAATACATTTTAAATACTGCTGGAAACAGATTTAAGTAGTGTGTCGGAAATATAAATCTGCAAGCAACTAACAAAGACAGAAATGCGTTCAGTTTGTGCTGTGCAAATAAAGCGCTAATCCGAAACTGAAAAGTACTCATCGTAAGAACTATAGCTGTTTTTTCATCTTTTCAGTGATCTTCCGATAGGTCTTCTGCCATGCGGTTTATTGTTTCTGGCTATCTTGTCTAATCGATCTTCTGTCATTCTTGTTACACATGCTGATTCAACTCTCTTCTGCGGCTTATTATCCAACGGACTATGTGGTTAACTTTACATTTCTCCCTGATTTCACGGGTGAATTTTTTAGAGGTTAGATTTTCCAAGAGGGAACTGTCATTCGGTGGTCATATCGGGTAACCCGCATGTCATTTGTGCTCAGATTGGTTTGCCATTTCACAATGAATAGACTTACGCTAGAACAACGCTTATAAATTTATTTCGAAAATCGTATGTCAGTTCGCGAAACTTACCGTGCGCTACGTTCATTTTACGGTCGACATAATCGTCCATCCGAGTAATTAATTCGAGTAGCCATGGATCGTTTTCGCACCACCCATACTCTCATTGATAATACGCATCCGCAGAGACTCGTACAGTGCGCACCGAAGAAGCTGTTGCTGCTGTAGAGCGTAGTATTGAAGAGGACCCGAATGAGTCGATACGCCATCGTGCACAGCAATTAGAGCTGTGTCCATCCACTTTATGGAAGACTTTGCGGAAAGATCTTGGTTTACGAGTTTACAAGATTCAGCTCGTACAAGACTTGCAGCCGTTTGACCATTATGTGCGTCGTACGTTCGGTGAATGGGCTAAAAACGAGATTGCTCTTGATCCTCATTGTCACCATAAAATTTGGTTCAGCGATGAGGCTCATTTTTGGTTGAATGGCTAGGTCCACAAGCAAAATTACCGGATTTGGAGTGAAGAAAATCCACAAGCCATTATTGAGACGCCGTTACATCTACAAAAAGGCCCTGTTTGGTGTGCTTTATGAACTGGTGGAATCATTGGTCCATATTTTTAAAAATGTTGCCGGCCAGAACGTTACAGTCAATGGAGACCACTATAGAGCCATGATTACTGAGTTTTTCGTTCCCCAATTGAATGGCATTAATGTGGAAGAGATGAACAAGACGGCGCAACATGCTACACAGCGCAGGCCTGAATCGATTTATTGAAGGAAACATTCGATGAGCGCATAATGTCGCGTAATGGACCTGTGAATTGGCCTCCAAGATCATGTGATTTAACACCTTCGGATTATTTTCTTTGTGGATATGTGAAGTCGCTAGCCTACGCCGATAAACCAGAGACGATGGACGACTTGGAAGCTAACATTTGCCGTGTTATTGCCGATATAAGGCCCCAGCTGCTCGAAAAGGTGGTCTAAAATTGGACTTCCAGATTACGCTTTATTCGAGCCAGCCGCGGCATCCATATGCCCGAAATCATATTTAAACACTAATGGTATAAAATTATCTTTCCAATAAAGGCAATACCATGGCCATTACCACGATTTTTATGTGTTTTATTTTATTTTAAAGTTTTATACCCCTAAAAAACACCCTTTACAATGTGTCCTGATATTTTTCGAACTATTTTCATTTCATTCGTTCGTAGTAACCTCTTTGGTACGGATGTTTCTGCTCTTGTTTTGACACCGTAGGTCATCCGTGGTCTAACGCATGTTTTGTAAATTCTTGCTTTGCAGTCTATATTAAGATTTATTCCTCCATACAGTTTGTTTAAGATGTCCTGAGATGACCACTGCTTTATTCGTATTTCGTTTGAGTTCTTATGTGAGTCCCAGAGCTCACACATCTTCTATTGTTAAGTTTCCTCGTCTAATTCCGTACCAAACATATCTTTTGTGTAATTTCTCTTCTATTCTATTTCTAACACCTCATTCGCTGCTCTATGTATGCTAATTTTTATTACTTGTTTCGTATCTTCCTCCGCTGGAATTTATGTCAATTTACAAGTCAAAACACTAGTAATAATTTCAACGCCGAAATAGGGATAATGCAGCAAAAAGGAATTACTAATTATTTCTGTTGAGATTATTAATAGTTTTTGACTTATTAATTAATCTGACACTCATTAAGGGCAAAAGAAGAAGCAGAAAAATACTTATTATTTGTCAATGTTTAAGTGTCATTCTACTAGATACCTACTATATGAGCTGAATCCTCGAGTTAGAAGCATCTACATCTATTTATGTTGGAGGATGTGAGCTATCATGAAGCTATGTTTTCCGTATTGGTCGCGTAGCCGGCTTCCATTATAATTTACAATTTCCAAAGCGTTCCATCTCATTTTTCTTTCCTAGCCTGTTATTCAAGTCTTCAATTACAACAGGATCGCTCTGTTTACGAATAATTTCTAACTGTTCATGCGAAATATTAAGGGATTTCACTTTCTCTTTAGCACAACAATGGCTCCCTCTCTGAAAATACAAACAGGCATCCCCCTCCCTGTCAAAAACGTAGCTACGTCAACTTTCACGGAGACGCAGGCAGAAGGAAGAATACATAAACCTTTTTTCTATAGATGAAGATAGCAGCATCCCTTGCGTATAGATGAAAATAACAACATTCCCCTTATTATACAAATTGAGATACCAACTCCTTCGTCCGTGTAAATGAAGCAGGCAACACCCTTTCCCTGGAGGTGAAAGTAGCAACCATCTTCTGTCTATGGATCAAAATAGCTTCTGAAAGTCAAGGTAACAATGTTTCCCCCTTGTTTCCGCTTGTGAGGGTAACAGCAGACCTTTTCGTATTTCTCTGCAGATGAAAGTACCAACACTGCTCTACCTTCAGATGAAGGTAATATAGGTTACAGATTCAATATTATCCTCTTTCCTGTAAATGCAAGTAACAACACTCATCTTCAAACAAAGAGAATGTAACCCGCTCCTGAATTCTGGAAAAATCGTTCCAAGGCGGTGTCACCCCCCGCACAACACAAATACCCGCATTTTAAAGGGTGGAAATACCGACCCAGTCCATTTTAGACTTAGAGCATAAAATGTCACCCAGAAATTTAATTGGTTATCACTTGACGCGGTAGATGATAAGACCAACTTTCTCTTAATCTAAAGAAGGCACATCTGCTTGGTATTGCATCATTCGGTCAGTCCAAGGCCTGGTACTGATCACTCAACCTGGATGCCCGTGGATTACACCTCACATTGCTTATAGATCTTCCACTTCTGGGCACACTGGATACTGTCCTCTGAAGGTACGTTTTAGCGTAGACATTGCTGTCGCATATTTGACAAATAATTAAAAGACTAGATACTAATTTGTAAAGTATTTTTACCAAGACTTAAGAAAAAAATTGTTTTACAAAAGTTAATAAAATATAGCATCAACATCAACAGCCTTTTGTCCCACTATTGGGCATCAGCCTCTTGCCATTTGTTTCTCCTCAGCGATAAGGTCGAAACACAGTTTAACGTTGAATTCGAACAAGAAGGTTTGTAGCATTAAGATCTCAACGTTGCAAGCTGGATTTGGAAATTGTGTGTCGTGGGTTACAGTACAAGAGTTGAACGCTGGATTTAATAAAATTAAAATATTCAACAGAACTACTATTATTTGAACCAATTTTCTGATTGCTTATATAAATTTACTTTCTTGCTGAAGGAATTAACTGAAATATGTAAGGAAGGCAATAAAATCTCGTAAAGAGCAAACTAAAAATGATAGCAGAGGACAACTCGGTGCTTTTATCAGTGTAATTTACTAATTTTTAAAAAGACCACTGAAAAGTGAACGATATTACAAGTTGGAAACTTTGTAGCGGAAGATAACACGAGTTTACGGGATTTTTATTAACTTCTTGCAAAAGATGCAGTCCGGGAGACCTCGTCGTCCTGAACGACGACGCTTTTTAATTTTTGATAAGTGCACTTTATTACGCTGGCTCTCGATACGTCCGGACATTAAAATTAAACTTTCAAATCTGGGGAGGCCATTTGCGCGATAGCGACTCAGCTTCCGCCGCACTAGCTGTAAATATTTTTATGACATTCGAGGTTTTTGCAGATAAAGATAAGGGGTTAGTCATGTCATAACCATAGCCAGTTGCACAATTTACTAAATAAAATAATCAGATAAAACTAACTCTTGCCACTGCGACGACGACCGGCTTTTTATCCCAGCTAAATTCCATATGCGAGTATGTCTGTATGTATTTATCTCTCCCCGTGCTCCTGGTGTTTCCTTTTTATTTATTCCACTCGCTTGTAATAAAATCTCGCTGGTATTATTGTGTATAATTAGAAATGAAAGGTTAATATTATTTTAAAAGATAATTAAAATGCACGAAAACAACATGAAATGCTTTTTAAACGGTTTGGGGGAACATGTCGCGGGGATTTCATTTTCTTTTAACCAGGTGAGTGTTTGAAAGGCTATTTTTAATAAGAAATTAAACCTAAACAAAAAACCAATTCAACCATGTTTATTTAACGGACCGACCTCACTTTAAATAACGTTTAAGCAACCAAAATATGTACCCTTGTTGTGAATCACTACGTAAAAATTCTTTATTAGGTGCACGCGAAAAAGCAAAGGAAATCAAAGATTCCGCTCTTCTTAAATAAATTTCTACACGAATTTTCTTCTAAAATCTCGTTTCGTTTTTAAATAAGCATTTCTTGTGTTTTCGATAATTATAATACTGCCCGATGTTCCTCTTATATGAGTTTAATTTCCTTTAAAATATTTTTTAGAATATTGCTTGTTTCTTTATAAATTAGGGTAAATTTTGTACAAAAAAATTCCGGATTCTTTCAACAAAATTTCCGTTCGATTTGTATTAAAAAATTCTAGAGGCGCTTCCCTTACGGATTCAAGGACTTTAGGAAAACTCCCATCTTGCGTTCGCAATTAGTGTAAAATTTCCATAAAACATCCCCACGACTAAATTTGAGATTAATTAAGATTTCGGAAATAAAATTTTCACTCTGTATTTAATTGATTTTTCGTTGAGAGGGATGGAATATTAAGAAAACTGTGATATTTGTTTTAAGTGTATTGCTTAGATTTCCAAGAGACGTCACAATGATATTGATATAAGAAACAATACTTTTGAAAATATTTATATGGATTTATCTTATCATTTCATATTAGGAATAATTCTAATTTTGCTTGTAAATGGATATTATTACAACAACTTGGTTTTCAAAATGAGTTTTCCTAAAAATTTAAGCATAAAAAAAGAACTCCGATATTATATTCTAAATCAATGATTAAATTCTGTAATTATCGTTCTTTAAATGAATTTTCTTAAAAATTTCCATGCTAAAATATTACCTTTTTGTACAAGTTTTTATTAAGAATTCAAAGATTTTAAGGCAATTCGATATCGTGGCAGTAAGGGGTTTTCCAAAGTTTATGTACTTAAACCCATTTCCATTTGTACCATAACTTTCGGAAAACATTCCGGTGTATTTTTCTTTCCTTTTTTATTATTATTGGCTGAGAATATTTTCATTTGCATTTGTAACTAATACAGTATTAACACTGCTATAATTGTTTTTAGGTATCTCCTGACGAAAATAAATTGTCCACAAAATATTCTTTATTTTCATTTCGTTTGCAATAATCTCGTACATGGAATTTTAAAAATTAATCTTCTCGGGATTTGAACATAACTATGTATATACAATAATTTTTGGGAGGTTGTAATCCAGTAGCGTACCTACAACTTATTTATCCAACTCCATTGTAGCCAATTAGACCTAATTAACAATAACACACAACCTTCAAGGCCTCAATCAAAATACCATCTGGTAAGTTTACGTAACCCTTCTCTCTGTCTCTTTCTGTCTCCCTCATCATCGCATATACTTTATTGTAGGGCTGACGTTGAAAATCATTTAATATTTAAAAGTTCGAATATGCAAAAAGCGTATCAGGTTATTTAATGGATCATTAAGAAGCACATTTGCGTGGAATAAAAGTCGATGGAGGAATGCGGCTTAGTTATGCGATATAAAAGCGAGCAAGAAAAATACATGTTCATGCTCACAGGTGTTCAACCCTGGTAGTGTGTCACAGGAATGCGCCATCATCAGCCCAGCTGACGATGAGGAGCTTTACGTCCAATTTTTATTATCCGCGATGTGACAGAACGATTGTCATTTACAACTGCAGTCCTCTTTTTCGAGGCCGTCGAGAGCTGAATGCCTCCGAGGACCCGATTCGGACTTATTAAGGGCTCTATTCAAAGTAGCTCGTAAAAACCGCCGCTTAAATCAATCTTTCGTTTGATTCCAACTGATGCAGCTCTTTATGCGACTCTGCTCTCGAATAAAAATGCAAGATTAAATTAAATTCCTCGGAACGGTGGTTGTGAATCAGCGACGACGCTTGGCTGTGTAAAAGCCCTCGGAAAAATGCTAAATGTACTCGTACGTTGCGACCTTTGAAATTTAACAACAAAAAATCTGAAAATTACTAGGCATTTTTGCTACAAATAAAATATTTCTAGTTTTTCAATCCTTTTGTCCTGGTAGTTCGCAGAGTCTTTGTTTTATGATTCAGAAATCAACCCTTTAAGGGCAAAATTGGGAAAACCAGAACTGACAAAATGAGGTGTCAAGATATATATCATGTGGAATAGTAAGTATTGTAAAGTTAAATAAAAAAGTAAGTAAAGAATAGGACAGTCTTGTAGAAACGCCAGAACATAATCGTGTAATACGAATCGTCCGCGATTTAAAACTTAGAAATAAACGAGATGTAGGAAGACCACCAAAACGTTGGGCAGAAAATTGGTTGTCATCAGTGATAAGGCACTCCATAAATGTGTAAAGAAAAACAGACATAGATCCTACATAGAAGATGAACAAGAAGAAATTAAATTTAAGAATAAATTTGCGATGAACAGGAGTTTGGACAAATTGCCAGGTGCATTTATCTACCCTTTGGCACCGGCGATAAGCCACAACAGCGGAAGTATACCAACGATAAACAACCATATAAATGACAATTTCCATATCAGTATGAATTTTTTAAGGGATTATAAAAAAATTTAAATAAATGATAATTAAAGAAAATCTGCAAATAATTTAAGTCTTTAGCAGAAAAACCAAATAAATTGAAGCACGAGATTACGATTACGATTACGATTATGATTACGAGTCATTACATTTTTGCAAATATATATTGCTGTGTTACAAAATGCTCTAATTGGGATATCTTAAGTTAACCTATTGCTAAATCTAATAAAGCTATTTCAAGCTACCATGTATAAAATGAATTATTTAATCACATACAAATCAAATACGATGTAAATTAGTAGTTCCGATTATTGGTTTTGGCATCGAATGTTGTCTAACTTGATTCCTAGGTAGCAAATCTGGTTGTTATGGTTTATATTTATCTTCAGAAAGGCATAGAGCATACTTTTCAACCTTATTTGGGCATTCTTGAGCTGTAATTTAACAAATATGAGGAAAAATGTAATAATTTTGACAGCTTTATACTAAAATGTAAATTTGGGAATGTAATACTTTTTATTTGAGAAAAATGTGTTTGTAGTAATGTCATTATGTGGGCGAGTATAGATTTGATCAACATTGAAATTGGTTTTAATAACTTATTTACAATTTAATGTAAATCAATTTATCAATTTCCAAATGCTTTATCAAAAATATGCCGTGTGAGATATCTTGATATAGATATCTTTGTAAATTTTTAAGGAACACATTGGTGATTTCTTTTTTGTTGTAATATTACTGATAAGAATGTAATTATACTTTACGGATAGTCCTAATTAATTTGGTTAATTTTAATGCTTTATCCCTATTGGTTGAGCCCCTTGGGGACACAAAAAATGTTGCTTGTTTGTATTGGGTTGCTAGGTAACTCGCTAAAAAACGATGAATTTTGTCTTGAAATACAAGTCAGTTGCTATAAGCTGTTGAAATCGAAAGCACGCTATTTTTGCAGCTCCGGTAAATCTGTATTTAGTGTTTTGAATTAAAATAAATGTGTTAATATTTGTTTATGTATCCAAAGTGTTTCCTTCCACTTACGATCGAGAAATAGTGATAAATTCCGAAAAATTCCAATTTTATTGAAAAATAGGAAGTTAGCGTCGGTTTCTTCATTTGTTTTTTATCGATTGCCAGTTGTTAAAGCTGGTCGATAATTTATTTTGGCAAGTTGACACAAACGTCAATGTCACTTGTGAAAAATTTGCAATCAACAAGAAATAAATTATTACATAATAATGTGTAATATTGTGTAATAATTAAATGTGAATAAATAAATAAAAGGAAGTGCTTCGAAATAATGAAATAAAACAATTTGATTACGACAAGAAACTCAAATAGGGAATTTTATCTTGAAGCAATTTGAGATTAGGACCTTGATATGATTAATACATATTAATGAACAATCAATGGTGTATTCTTATCCGAAGATAATATTAAGAGCTGGTTTTACTTACGTGTGGCCGAGAATTGGATGCAATAAACCACAGTTAACTGCATTAATGTCACTTAACAGACCCTTTAACCACGAGTTCGCAGTTTTTGTTGGTGAAGATTCATCACGGGTCGCCCCAAAACTGGGTGATTTCAAAATTACAAGGCAGCAGTGGAGTACACCAAAGTTGCGATCAGATAATTAAGGTGGGTGTTTCTTATAAAGAAAATATAAACATTTGGATGAATAAATAAAATAATAATTGGTGTTTTATTATGTTTATGTTGAATTATGAACTTGAATATTGTTTTGTATCGTTTGAAGGGAAAGCACTAATAATTTTGAAATGAATTTTGCTAACTAATTCCTATATGATAATTTTCTTGATTTTCTCTGTTTTCTTTGTGTGTGTACTTGCTTTGTTACCAGCTACACGAGTTTACATAGTTCGGCCAATCATAACAACGACCCTGAGATCTGCAAAAAGGTTGGTGCAATTTTATTGGTTTCATATTGGTTAAACAATTTATGCATTTGTTTATTTTGGATATTCATCTAGAGGAGGATATCTTGATTAAGAATTTTATATTGTTTTATGGCGATGATGTAGATTTAACCATTCACTTTATTTTATTTTGTCGCAATCAACGTTATAATTACAACCATTAGTACTTGTTTAATTAATTTCCGAAGCTCCACAGCAATATACATATAATTTTCAGTAAAAAAATAAAGCACAAACAAATGTGCGAAAGATAAACCTAAATACCCCAACCTCTTTTTTTAATAATAGAGGGTGTTCAAAAATTCAACCACTTTTTCATATTATGCTATTTGTAACATCTTTAATATTAGTTTTTGCTATGGCTCGTTATCTATTTGAAGCTGGGGTATTAATTCCTATATTGTGGGATGTCCAGGATTAAATTGTATTACTGTGAACTCTTAACTTTCCTATAACTATGTTGTCCGTGGTCTCTACTTTTGAGGAGTCTGATGGTATCTCTAACGGTAATAGTTGTTATTATGTAAGGTGTTCATAATACATTTTTGTATAAATTGTAAAGCAAATTTTTTCGGTGCTTGTTGTAAAGTCAATTTAAAAATTTCGCAAAACAATTTGATGAAAAAGTAGTTTCTACCTTTTTTTGGGGTGCTAGCTACCGCTGTCGGTTTCAGATAGTGTGTAAGTGTAAGAAATTACTTGCCAGCTTTGTTTAAGATGCAATCAAAATATAATGATACGTTCAACTTCCATTAAATGTGCAGCCCGGGCAGGTTAAAGTAGGTTAAAATTAAAATAGAAAACATGTTCTAAATCACCTAAAGAAAATTTAGGGGGTTGTCTACAACTCTTCAATTAGTGTTTTACGATACGTTATCAATTATAAAAAAATGAACGAGGTTGGTTTGGTAAAAGATCAGAATGCTAATGTCCGTTCTTTCCTTGCATAATTTCAATATTCAATTTTAAATTGTCCTGGTTTTGATTAACAATTCGAGCGAAAACATAAAACTATTTTATTATGTAATTTTCGAACAGCACCAGAAATAATGTTGATAGCCGTAGAAAAACAGCCTTACGCTTTCTGTATCAGTTCACGTTTTGTTATAACATTATCAGTCTAAATAAGAATATAATTATCCTGTTGGGCACAAAAGCTGGCTTCGAAGGAAAAATGCAACCATTCTGTTGACAGTGTACGTCACAAAAAACGAGGTAGAAATACCCCAGTCTTTAAAATGTTACCTGGACCTAGCTCGGTGTTTGGGCTGTCTGTCAAACAAAATACTCCACGGTATCTTATCCATTCATCCCTTCGGCTCCTTTGGCCGAACGTAATACGCAGATCTGGCGTAGTAGAGTTGTGGAGTGTATTCCCAGTGGGTGCGGACGGGAAGATGGCCCAAGCAAGTGCCCGGCCCAGACTTCGTCTACTCAGCCCCAAAACCGCTTTGGACCGCTATATTGTTGTTAACGTTAACAGTCATTATATGAAAACCTTTCGATGTGGTTGTTCCTCGATCTTTACCAATCTGGCCCCTTATTGTGCTATGGCCTGGATTCTCGTTCATCAAAATATGCGCAGAAGAAGGCAACCACGGCAGATGTGCCCCCGAATCGTAATTAGGGGTCGGTCGAACCTGTAATATGGTGGCAGTTCGATTCGGTCTCCTCCCGTACAGGTGCCGGGAATTAGTTTCTTTGGATGATTTCACGGTTTTAAGGGGACCTTGGTGTGGATAGATGCGGGTTTTGTTTTGTTTGTCTTGAAAAAGGGCACTTTGCTTTTAGAGCTTAGGTGGCTGAGAAAGGCTCGGTTTGTTATTTTAGTCCCCTTTTGGTCTTGTTAATGGTAGACATTAGAAACCGTAAGGTGTAGAGTTTTCTTTTTAGTAACACCTGCTAATTGTCGCTATGGTTAGTCTAATCAGAGGGTTCAAAATTTATGGTTGGCAAAGTAGAGAATGTATAAAAAACCATTTCTATGTACCTAGCAAAGATTGTAACTATTTTGTGTTGATTTAAAGTGAAGACTTAAACTATTTTCAGTAGATTTGGCGAAATTTAAATAACTAAAATAACTAACGTTCGCTGATTTGAAGTGATTAACAAAATAACATTGTTAATACAGTTGCAATAAAGCTTCATTTATTTGTTTCTACATTTCAGTGGATTAAAATTTCAATTAATTCTGAGAACATTTAGGACGATTAAGAAAGTAATTTCGATCGGCTTTCAATACGCATGCAATTTAAAAAGTGATTTTAATCCCAAGCGTTTTCAAATATGTACTTTAAACCATTTTTTAAATTGCCATATATTTATAACATTGGTGTGACTACACATAAAACTGGTTAATTTGACGTTACCGTTCTTAAAATTTATTTCATATTTTCCCAACGTGCAATTAAATTACTATTAGCCATATTCTCGAGATTCAAATAATTTTAACTTGTTTTAGATTTTTGGTAACTTCCGTAATGTTAGATATTTTTAAATATGTTTAAAATTAGTTGAGGCTTACATACCATACTGTAATCCAAATTGTTAGCTTGTCTAGGAAAGCAATCGGCTTTAAATAAATTTAACTAACTAACTTCATTGAGTAAGAAATAAATTAATTTCTTATTCAATGCTAACTTGGTTTGACTCGACTTGGAACATGTTTAGTTTGACTTTAAGATTCTTCAAATTGATTTTTAATATTCACACCAAATACAAATAAGTCACTATCCGAATTCAAACGTTGTTAGTTTTTTAACTGCACGTACATACTTATTTTATATTCTGAAACTTCAACACCATATTCACTGAAATTTGAGGTCATCATCATCATCATCATCTGACATGGAGCTGACTCGAGGGGATGTAAATTAATCGGTTTAATTTAAATAAGATGATTAGGTAAGTATTTTCATGCAAATTCAATCTCCTTTAATAAATTGAAGTATTCACAATTTTATACATAATTTTTAGTTCCAAATGTTTTATAACTTTGAGTTTTAAGTCGACCGCAAAGCCTTTATTTTACGCATGACTAAATTTCAAGTATATTCAATGCAAGATTCTTCCAATTGTTTCTACACTACAAACAGTAAGATTTCTATACGATCTAATAACGATATTCAGAAAAGTGTGGTTTCTTTTACGTTTTTCCTGTAGTGAACGTAGCTTTAGTTTATTTTATTCCATTACGATTAGAGATGAACTGAAAAAATTGCAGGATCCAAACTGTTTTAATAAAATGCGGGACGGAATTCAAGAGCACGTTTTATAAATTATCTTTAATTCAATGCACCGATTACCGGTAGATTTTAATTGATACAAATAATAGTGAGGCTCTACAGGTCATGAAGCATAGGGGGAAGGTCAGAGATTCCGTATATTTACTCTCGCATACAGTTGTCGCGTTCACACGTGGTTATGTGGTGGGCATCACGCAGTTGCCAACTGCAGTAATACCCCTTGTTCATTCGAACGCAGGTGCCCAATTGTTTAAAGCGACTGGATAGGCCGCCCGCCAGGCATCGAGTCGGGGATTTGAACTTCCGACCTTCCAGACCGGGGCCCAGTGCTCTAACCTCTAGACTACACTGGCGCACATTTTTATTTAGTAATTTTCAAACAATACCAAGTAAACTTTTTAAAATAGGTTGGGTTAAAGCGTTTTCAATTTGACATTGGTATTGTTTGTGGTAAATGGAATAAAATGATCAGAATTGAAAGGTTCGACGTGCATAGCTAATTTTACCAAATCAACCCCACATGAAATGATTGAATTCTATTTTTAAATCAGCCTGAGTGGATCAATTATATATAAGTATTAAAAATGATGGTAACTAAGAGTTTAATTAGACGGTTTCAATCTACTGTAAATATATTGAAATATGCAGGTAAATATCCGAAGTGGTACTCGATTGAAACCCATTAAACAATTTTTATATTGATGTCTAAATTCTAAAATCAGGTATGCATTCGCTTTCAAGTGCAAAAAAAAATTAAAAGAATTGCGGATATTTTTTATAATTTTTACTTGCAAAAATTTTGTTTGTTATAAATAATCTTTCAAGTTTTCGATGAATTTAAAATAAGAGAGTACTTTTATTAAATTTCTATGTGAAACGTGAATATTACGAGGTGTGTTCAATTGAAACCCATCTTTGCTTTATAAAACAATTATTCAACAATTTAATTGCAAATAAATATAGTCATAGTTAAGGCACCTCTCCCATAGTCTCCCAACCGACGTATACCCTGCTCATAGAATTCTTGTGGCTGCTGTTTGAAGAAGTCTTCCACAGCTATCTGTACTTCTGCGTCAGACTCAAAACGCCGATCTTTTAACGCCTTTTTCGGCGGTTCAAAAATATGGAAATCACAAGGCGATAGATCCGGGCTATAGGGTGGATGTTCTAAAACCCTCCATTTCTTTCGTTGAAGATTTTCTTTTACCACATTAGCAACATGAGGTCTAGCATTGTCGTGCAGCAAAATGACCTCACGCATAAGTTTTCCTGGACGTTACCGTCTTATCGCTTGATGAAGCTTGTTCAAAGTTTCATTGTACAGATTTGCGTCGACATTTACTCCAGGTTTCTTAAACTCTATTAACAAGGGCCCTTCACGACCGAAAAAAGATGTTAACATCACCTTGCCTGCAGAAGGTTGTGCTTTAAACTTCTTCGTTGGTGGTGAACTTGAAAGTCTTCACTGCATCGACGATAACTTACTGGATGTCTCGTGGTAATGGCACCAAGTTTCGCCACCAGCAACTATCGACAGAAGAAAGTCATCACCATTTTCCTATAGTCTGTGAGGTGTTGCAGAAATAAGCCCATTCGCAAGCATTTTTGTTCATTAGACAAGAGACGAGGAATCAATGGCGAACAAACTTTGCTGTAACCCAGATTACGAACAATACTATGGACAGATCGTACACTCGCACCAACAATTTCTGAAATTTATCTAATTTAATTTAGACAATTTTCTCTAATAAGGCCTTCCATACATGCCATGTTGTTTTCTGTTAATGCAGTACACCGTACACCTGGTCGCGGCTCATCTATACTACCCTCTTTTCAATTCTTAAATTTTCGGCACCTATCTTCACAGGTGGTTACGCAATACATGCATTTTCATAAACTGCTTTTATTCGCGTATGAATCTGCGATGGTTGCACGCCCTCAGGGCATAAAAATTGTAGGACCGCATGCTGATTAAACTTGGACGAATTTTCAACAACAAACACCATTTCAAAATCGAAGTTTTAAAAGTCAGAATCAAATTCAAGCGCCAAATGTGTTGCTTACAAACAGGACTAACATTAACAAACGTCATTTGAATTATTGCTATTGTTTTGAAGGCTAAGTTTATCAAAGATGGGTTTCAGTTGAACAAACCTCGTATGTTATAATTTCAGGTAGACATACGTTAATCAATTTTCGATGTCTTTGGGCATTTAAGGTGATTGAATCCAATTTTAAGTAGTTTCATTGAACTGGACATAACTTAAACTCTTCAGCTGACAAAACTGTTTTCAAAGTTCTAACTTTCCATTTTGATTATATTACTCACATGAATTTGTGTACAATAAAAAAGAAACATGATTTAGGATGAACTGATTTTAATGAATTGTTTGATAATTCAAATAATTATAAGCTGCTTTAAATTAATTTAAAAATTCTGATAATTTAAAGCTATATCTCCTGAATTACAAACGTCATAATCAGATTTCCAACTACGCTTCAACCTGTTTCTACACATAAAATAAATTTGCAAATCAAAACAGATTTTAACTAATTTGACGCACATTTATTTAATTCGAAGGAGAGAATTTCAGAATCCGATAATGTTATGTAAAAATCCGCGCTGATCCAATGTGTCTGTTTTATATTGTTGTTTTCCATTCCCCATGACTATCGACAGCGAAGCATTTAGAAGTTCTAAAAGGGGAGCAAAACAGCTTTCGGCGACATCTTCGTATATCAGTCCCGTTTGCCGCTCTAAATGCCTCCTTAAATCTCAAGTAGTACATAATATATTAATGCATATGGAAGTAGTTGGTGCCTCGTTTTTTAGGCTCTCGTCTCGGTTATTTTTTATCATCCCCTATTTTAAAAGTGTAGTCTGTCTAGTTTCGCCCACACAATACCATTCCACGGCCTGCTGCGTCTGCCCTCGACGGGGCCCAGCGTGACGCCCGAACACCCCATCAACGCAATTATTTAATATCGGGAAGAGGGCGCATTTCCTTTTCAAAACTGGGATTAAGGATCGGCTTACTCCGG
Organism: Limonius californicus; assembly: GCA_014611495.1. Taxonomy (NCBI): domain Eukaryota; kingdom Metazoa; phylum Arthropoda; class Insecta; order Coleoptera; family Elateridae; genus Limonius; species Limonius californicus. The sequence continues at coordinate 17,530 of JABXWE010000336.1, read as the reverse complement.
TTTTAAGTACTGGATTTTTGGATGGGTTTGCTGGGCTCGCGGCACCATAATTAGATGGGCAATAGGGACTTTAAGAGCCGGCGGAAAGAAGGAAATGAGGTCGTTGGTGGTTTATTGCAAGCTCATCCTCATGGGGCGCCGGGAGAAGCGAAGTTGCGTGTTAGGGATTACTGAGGTGACTCATCGATGAGATTTTGTGGTTGAAAGTAAATTTGTTACACTTTTTGTGCGCAATTGGGAGTAATTAGAGTGATTGGGGGTCAAAATGCCGACTCCAAAAATAGCGCCGACAAAAGTAGTGTTGGTTAAAAAGTTGTCGTCGAAAAAATGATCCTGAGAAAAATGTTTAAACAAATAAATCAACTTTACTAGTTTAAACTTTAATATTTAATAATAGATTGAGAAATTTTAAAATCATATGGTGCAAATCATAAATGATACGGTTTGGCTACATAATTTTTATGTGACTTATTGTTTTTAATCAATAATTTATTCTCGGAAGTCTTACATATTAAACGGCTACTTTTGGCGACAGAATTATTACCAATTCGAGAAGATTAAAGAAAAAACTGATGTGGAATCGCGCAGTTCCAAAATTCGTACAAAAATATGCCTTTCTTCGATTTGTAATTGCGGTGAATTCTTAGCGACTTAAAATAGATTAAAATTGATGGCGATTCTATTACATGAGCAAGATTTCCCCAAACCCTATCTGCAATCGGCATGGATTATTTAAAAACGCCCACAATTATTTAAAATCGTGAGCACAAAACGGATGAATCAATTATTAAATCGGATTGAGCATACCTTATTATTTTCAAACAACCCCGTTGTGAAAAATAACATCAATTGTATTTCTAAATCGTTATTACACGACGATCAAATAAATAAAAATTCGTAATTTTGTTGCAATGGCAGGAATTACCTGGAATAATTTGAATTTTGCTGGAATTATTGAAAATTGTAGAACAAAACAGAACTATGAATAAATTATTAAATCAGCTTCACAATAGCTTCCAGGTACTCCTTACTATCTTCAAACATCCCCCTTGCAGCAAAACCACAACAATTATGTTAATAAAAGTATTTATGAACCAGTTTCCTCAAATAGATTAATAAGAGTAATTTTGTTACAAAAGCAGGAAATACCAATTAGAATTTAGCTTGAACTTTTATTGAAAACTGCAGAACAAAAGGAAAATATTAAGAAATGGTTTAATCGACTTGAACATACTGAAATCATTTTGATATAACCCCAGTGTAGCAAAATTACAACAATTATGTAGCATTACTAGAATTGTTTCTAAATCGTTACGAATATTATCAGGTGAGCGAAACTTCAAATGAAATATGGTCATGCCAGTTGAAATAAACTACGAGCACCCTTTAATTAAGGTAACTCAACAAAAACGAAACTTTTAGGGCGATTCAGCTTTAATAATAGGTTATAAAGCTGAAATCTAAGAGCTGTAATCTGAAGGGTATGTGAAATCGAATTTTTTGCTATAATTTACAACCCTAACTTATGTCACCGCTTTCGCAAGCAAATTACACCATAAAGCGTACCAAGAACACAGATTAACTTAGAAATAGTTTTACCGATAAACCCTGCAACTTGCAGCATATAGGACTGAATAATTCAACTAAAGCTGGCTGTAGACAATATTTCAAACCTAAATCCTTTCGAGTGAAACTTATTCATTGGATCTATAATAAAAGTAATCGGTAAACAGTTTGATTTGAGTTGGTGTTTATTAAAGTTATCTAGGACCCTGCCACCTACGCCCAATGGCCCAAAAACGTACCAGCTACTAAATATCGAGCAATTCGACTAAACGATTTCCGAGAGAGAAGGGACGAAATGTACGGTTGCAGTCTAAATAGGACTGCACTCGAAGCGATCTTAAAGTCATCAAAGTTGAATTTCGCCAATTGCGAAATGCATTACAGGGAATACTATCGAAAAGTCATTTGCGAAGCTGTGGAAATCACACCAGGGCTCTCTCGAACATCCCAACTAAGTTCACAAATAGTTCCCGAAGGCACTTAATTACAAGAATTAGTCGCTTAGAATTAAGTGCTAGTAAATTAGTTCGACACAGACAACACGATTTGAAACATTTCAAATAAAATCCTTCGATTAATTGAACCAGGGGCGTGTTTAGGTATTCTTCCTTATTAGGAAAAAGTATTTAAAAAAACTCGAAGGAAAATTATGGAATGGGGGATGTTACAATGGACCGAAAATCGTATTTACCTCCAAGTTGATAAGTTGAAGGAAATATGAAATTAGATTAAAACAAGTTTGTCGTAATTGTGTGTATAAAATTTGAAATCAATAGCGGAAACCATTTTTTCGGAAACCATTTTTCGTAAAAACTTTAGAACTTCCAAGAGAAATCATTTGGGCGACTTGTACGGTTTTTAAACAAATAGATATATATTACAAATATTGTGCGTTTGCTGTATAATTACTTTAAAGCTAATTAATTCTAAGAATCTGGAGTCAGTTTTACTTGACAATGTTTTTGTATTGTAAACGTTTAACGGTTCTAAGTCATTTACTCGCCACCACTTGCTCGCCACCACTTGTTTACTGCCGTTTGCACGCCACGGATTGCTCGTTGAGTAAGCTATTACGTTATACGAATTCAAATACAAGAACAGGCAACCCTGCTTTGACTATCATCCTTCGTTAGAGGAATGTAAGATTTTGAGAATTTCCAACAGTGTATACTAAATGCCTACGGAGAAGATTTTTCTTTAAGAATAAATTGCTTGTCGAACATCTATCCAGCGAGCAATTGGCCCGGCGAGCAAATAATTGTCGAGCATAAGGAGCCGCGAGCTACCGGCAGGTGAGCAAACGGTGGCGAGTCAACGGTGGCGAGCCAACGCTGGCGAGCTAGTGGGATGACACATCGTTGGAAATTTACTTGCTGTGTATGTCAGTATTTTAAATTAGAAACCCTTTAAAATCGTTTAGTTTACGGAATGTTGACTTATGGCAACTTAATATTAAATTAGGTTAGTTTACATCAATGTAAAAATCGTTAATTATAACGAATAATATGGTCTTTTAGAATACTCAGCAAAAATATCTACAAACATCAGTGGAACAACTATAACGTATATTACGAATACAGTTTCCGCTTAATCGGAACACATCGAGACTAGAATATTTTGGCCCAATTAAGCGACTGACCTAAATATGCGAAATTCCACACAAAATTAAAGAATGAATGTTTTTCTTAGACTTTAATAAATTCTTGAACACATATTTAAATAAAAGAAAAATCATATGCAACGAGCCGAAGATGACTTGTGTTTTTTTCAGCAAACCAGTTTAATTGAAAATGTATAGTCATTTCTTAACATCTTGGCAAGCCCTATAGATTTTTAAATAAAATTATGTAAAAGCGAGTCTACCATAGTACCGTACGTCGCATACGCGCGGCGACTCAGCTTGGTATAGCTGTTACTGAATATACATTAACTCCTACAAGCTCCAACACGTCTAATGTATATGTGCGAATCTCCGGCAGTCAGCGTGTGAATCCCCGACGCCGCGCCGACAGCAAACATATGTGATGTCTGATGAAGTGGTGAACAACATTTTTAAAAACACGGTTTGCCATTGTATTACATATTTCGATCTTAAATACGGTCCAGATGAAACGATATAAATTGCTGTTATTTCCTTTATTTGATTTCTGTTCTTTAAGATTTGGAACAAATAAGTGACTGTCCCGATTAACCGGTGTCCCATTTAACTAGAATCGACTTTTAATACCAGCTAATTGTAATCAATTGCATATCACGTCTTATAGATGCTGTCCATAATTCCACAACTAGAAAATAGGCCAGGCTCGAGTAAGGAGTAATGCAAAATTTGTGATATTTAATGTTATATTTCAAAAAATTGTTTTCTCTTCTAACACAGCCGAACATAACAAATCAGCGATTTAAAAAACTGTACCTTTCTCTTTGTCTTTGAAGTTGGCATATATTAATGTAAATCCCTGCTCGACCGTTGTTCATAAAAAATGTAGAATGTATTATTATTTCAAATTCCAAGATTATATGGTTATTCAACATTGAACAAACGGTTTACTAAAAGTTGTCAACAAACATAAAGCTTGGTACTTTATACGTTGCGATTGTGAACAACATAATTGGGTTAGTCTGAGCATTTTTCTCTACCTTCTGCATTGTGTAAAACTATGTACATGTAACAAGAAGAAAAAATAATACATGGTTATAGAATATTGAATACATCAAAAACATAAAAAAGTTGGTATAAATTTGCGCTCTTTAATGCAAAAGCAAAGAGATGCTTTCAATTGAATTTTATGGTATTAAGTATATAAACAGAGTGTCGCTTTGTATAACTACCAGTGTAGAATGTGTTACATGTTTATACTGATGAAATAGAAATACTTACTGTTTCGTTGTTGTGGTTGATATGTTAAAGATAAGGCAATCGAAGAAGCGGCATTAGCTTCATATTAGTATCTTTTACTTATCTTGAAAGTTGTTAAATACTACTCAAAAATAAAAAATTCCAAATACCTGCAGATTTGTTGTAAATCGAGAATTTCTCCTGGGTACCTCCCTGGCCTAAATAAAGAAAATCGTTTGAAATTGGTTCAAATTTGCATTACAATGCTCTTCTACGAATCAGAATGCGACTTATCCGAAGAACACTGCTCTGAATTTATTGTGGTAGAAGAAGACACCAAATGAATCTCTATTAATTAGCACTACACAAGAGATACGTTCTAGTAATTAGAGTAAATGATTGCTATCTTCAAGAAGAAATTATTACCGACAGTTTAGCTTTTTGTTAAGCAAATAAACGCTTTTGCCGCAAACTTCTTGGAATTTTGAAGCGATGATAATTAGCTACAACTGTTAAAAGACTAGATCCGTGGAATAGGAAAAGAAATGTTTCAGATCGGTTCTTGTTAATAAACCGAGATAATGATTTGCAAACCGTCCGTTTATCGTATCGTAGTAACCGCGACCGGAAACAACGCCACATGCAATGCTTAGCCTTGGCGATGCGATAAATTGTTTTGCGAATTTCCTTATTGCACAGGCACTCTTGCATTTTAATACTTTTATAATTTTATTTAAAATGATGTTACGGCGAATTACGACACCATTAACAAATCCTGTTGCAAAAATAATTTTAAACGGTCTAACCAGCTCTAGAGGTGTAACGAAAAAACATATTTTTAGTTAAATACATCGAAAACGTGGTACCTATATTATTACATTAATGAAAATATTTATTTAACAACTACATTTTCTATTTTACAATTTTCTATATGATGATGGAGAATATGTTGGACGTTGAAATTTTATGCGATTTGGACCACCAGCAACCCAAAAAAACAGTTTTGAAAAATGTTGTTCTGTATGTGTGGGTGTTATGTGTTATGTGCGGTGTGTACTGTGTGGTGTGTTGTCTGTGTGTTGTGTATTGTGTGCTGTGTGTTATATACGGTGTGTGTTGTATGGTGTGTTGTCTGGTGGGTGTTGTGTATTGCGTGTTGTGAATATGTGTGTGCACAAAAGTTTGTAAGATTAAATCAACGTCTGAACGGCATGTTTCCAAAATTGGTGATATTCAAAAATACACGTTTTGAAATTATTGATGAAATTCGTCTCTAAAGCCTAAACCTAAAAGCCTCATATGAACCGCACTAGCAATTAAAATAAGTTTTCTAATCTGTACGTCATTCATTTCACACATGTTAGTAAAAGTAGGAAATTGTGCAACTTGGTGTTAAACACAAATCTATACTATTTGTAGTTGTAAACAGATTAAACAATAACCGTGTTCAATAGAACACGGTTATTGTTTAATCGATCTTCACTCTTCAACTGTATGTAATAACATATAGTTGAAGACTGAAAATCGATCAACAACTTATTTATTATAACAAGTAGATGGTGCATTGTTGAATTGTGTTATATATTTAATAGAACTTGTATATTACAGTTCCTAAAATTTTAATGATGGAAAAATTTCGATCATTATTGCACTGGTAGTAAAAATAAAAAATTACCACACATGTTAATTTTCAATAACTGCATTCCATCGGGATAAATATTTTAGTTAATGTTAAATAAATAGAATTTAAACAAATATGCAATTACATTCAACATTGAAGCTGACGGTGTTTGTAAACAATAAACTCGGAAAGTATTGTATGTAAATGCGTTTAATTGGAAACAGTTATATGAATACCAATATTGTTTATCCAAGAAACACATATGAATTATAAATATGTCCGTATGAACGTGGGGTGTTGGGTGTTACAGTTTAAATATAGATTTCTTAGAGGTGCACGCAAGAGGGTGGGTGAATCATTTTGATTCCTATTATTATTTAAATATTCAATAGGTATTAGAGACAGTAGCTGGCATTAGACACATATTTAATTATTTCAATTTGCTTACAGCACACGCACAAGCAGCAGCCTTTATGTTTATTAAAGTATTGATCGAATAATGATACTCCATCAAGGAAAACCGCCTCCCTTATTTCCTATAATTCTAGCTTTCGTACGGTCTTCGTATACTTTTTTATACCAATTTTGAATATGAAATGAAACGAATTAAAAGGTCAATCTCTGTAGAACAATTAATAGAGTAAAAAAGTGTAGATGTAGTGTAAATTTCTCGTGGAGATAGGTAAGTTTCCAAACTCTATATTTCAGTTGAGATTTTAATAGAATTGTTTAAAAATAATCTACAAATACTCGAATAAAGCGAAAGATGTGTAAAACATGAAAAACATTCGACTTACATCGAGAAAGTTTTTGCTTCTAATTGCTTGAAGTATAAGTAATCGTAGCAAATCTAAGGTGGTGTACGTTAATATCAAATGCAAGTTGTTCGAACAGATACGTTTACAGAGCATGGCTTAAAATAATTGATTTACTACTGGAATATATAGTGTCAATTAATATATACGTGATAGTGTAGGCAATGTACACAATTGTACCAAAATACATAAATTTATACATTTCTAGTGTAAAATCCACAACACAGTGTGTTGCTGCAAACTTATACATATCAGAAAGTGCAAATATACAGTGTGAGTTTGTAGCTGTATATAGTTCTAGTGTACATTAGATAAATTTGGTGTGTTGGTGCAAAAGTTTCTGTTCGTATAAGCATATAGAGAAGGAAAGCATCGCTGTAATTCGTACGTTTAGGATATGGACAAAAAACTACAATGAAATGCAGCAATTACTGCACTTTTCCAAATTAGTGTAATTCATGGTACAAACACGTATCAAATTCTTGTATCCATTAAACACACACACACTCACACACACACACACACAAATATTTATTGTAGTTTAATTGGTTTAAACAAGGATCAAGTGCTACGGATATAATTCATTTTGTAAAATACATCGCGCTTAAATCTGATCAAATTCGAGATAAAGTCGTAATAAGTGAAGGCGCCAACGGGAATATCACTAAATCCGGCACTACTCAAGCTCCAGGTTACTTTGAACGGCCAATCCGAAGGTGGTACGTCATGGAACTCACATTTTCACGCAATTGTCCGTAATAAATAATGTGAATTTACTAGTCCCGTAAACAAAGAGGCGCAACCATCACTCTCAGAACAGCCTTTAGAGGAATCTTCACATTACTTTTAATAAAAATCAAAATAAAACAAGTCGTGTTTAACAAGGCATTTAATTAAATTAAAGAAGCGGACAACATACACGTAAAATGGTTAAATTATTATAATTTGGTAATGAACAATGATAAACTTTATTGAAAAAAACAAACACAGTTTGAAACGAACAATCTTAATATCAATAATATTAAAAAAAGTCACGTACTAGTGAACTCAAAACAATTAAATCTAAGCTAATACCTAAAAACAAGATACGGCAGAAAGGCCTTGTATACACAGTATTTTCTTATATCGGTAAAAATCTTCGAATAAAACATACGAAATATAAACTAATTGTAGATTAATTAATTATTGCACTATATTAATTAATTGCATTTTGACAATTTACCTTGTTCGATGGAAAATTGGCCGTTCGGCGGGGTGTAAAGCTTGAATCACTCCCTGGGTGTTGTGGTAGAGTTATTAGCTTCTTTCGAAACCACTTGATGTTGACAAATTTTTCAATATTGCGTCATGCGACGAAATTTCTCCCAAATCGGTACTTAAGCGAAATTTTCGGAATTTTTGGGAGACCGAATATTCTCCTTTTTTGGACGTACCGAGATTGGTACCGTAGAAAGCGAAAGTAATTACGTATTGGTGAATTACACTGATTCGGACGCCCAGGCGTAATTTTATATCTGTGTAACACTAAGATCGAGAGCTAGTACCTTACTCCCGTCTTCTTCCTGCACTTAATAGTGTGAAGGCTTGGGTTAAAGCTGCGTTTGCAGAAAGCTAAATTAACGTCGCACGTACAGGGTGTGTTTAATAAAAGCGGCCGAACGGCACATGGTTCCCTGAGAATCTCAGGACTGTTTTGATGGAAGCCCCTTTCATTATATCGGGTCACAGTTAGACCTTCACTGTTGCGTAAGCAGTGAAGAGGTGTGTCTTCTTCTTAATCGCAGACTCTACACGTTATGTTGTGTGTTGTCTGCTTGTTTTATCAAGACTAGATGTTTTTTCAGGTGACTATATCCGTAAGGAAGCCTGTTAGCTGTCTTACTTTGTCCCTTCATAAATTTAGGAGTTTTTTGCCGCTTTCCTAGGTGGACCACTAATAATAGTCTTGGAGTGCCTCTACCCAGAGTGGTCATCCCAGTATGAATTTTTCTTAGCCAGTTGCTGGTTTGTTCCCTAGCAGTAGCGTACGCTATTTCGCAGTTTGGTTCTGGGCCCAGGGACTGTGTTTCGCTTCCAGCTTTCGCTAGCTTGTCCGCTTTGAGCGCTGCCTGGCTGTCCGGCATGAATTAAATTCTCCTGTTAGTATAGATAGGCCATCTGTATCATGATTTCAGCGCAGTTGAGGAGGCTAGAGTTTCTGCTTGGAATATGGTGGTATAGCTTCCTAGGTTCCAGCTTCAAATATGCCAATCCCTGTCCCATTTTGACTTTTTGATCCATCTTTGTACCAAACATATCCACTGACTCGCGACTCATGTTTGCTCCAGTCGTCCCGCTATGGTGTGACCACTATAAAAGTTTTCTGAAGTCAAAAGTCGGTGTTATTCTGTCTGACTACATCTATAAAACGTGGTATTTTTGCAGATGTTTAAAGATCTCGGCATGGTTTTGGGAGGAACCCGTGTACCTCCCGTATCCATTCGTTCTCAGCCGATATGCCACCAGTTTTGCCTCCATCTTCACTCTTAGCTGAAGGGTGAAGTCCAGAAGGACTGCTAATGTGGTAATAGGAGTTGTCGACATAGCTCCTGTTTGATACTTCACTACATAAATAAGGTGTAGATTACTGTAATTAGCAATGTAAACTTGTTTAAGGTATAAATTGAAGGTATTGTAGAATAGTTAGTATAAAGGATCGATTTAGTTGAAAGATACTTCTATTTTATTGGGTACTGGTTCTCTTCTCTGCCGCGTGCTTCTCGCCGGCAATAAGTTAGGGGCAGAACAGGCCTGATATTTCAGAGAAGTTTCAGGAATTGAGGCCCCACTGTTGCCCAATTGGTAAATTTAAATAATCTCCCTTTAAGGTTTTCATACGCAATTTTCACACTCAAAAAAGAAGGTGTCGATTGTCGTAATAAACATAAATCTGTGTAAAGTGGTGTTAGATGCTGTTGCAGTATTGTTGTGGATTACAACAGGTTAATAGTAGTATTTTTCATAACTAGGTGTTTAACCGAAAAAGCAAACACAAATTTAATATGTCGAGACAGTGCAAAACAGTTGGAAGCTGGATGCACTAATTTATGCGTTAGGCTGGTCAATTATTGAGGAACTATCCTCGTTACCCGTAACTCTCACACTCGGAAGAATGTGGTACAATTACACTGAATTACACCAGTCCTTATTTACATTTATCAGCAAATAATTGAGCAAATCGTCGACGTTTTATGGACATTTGATTTATCGCAACCCCCGTTTTAAAATTTAAATACAATCGAGGCAAATAAATTTCTTTCATCTATAAACCGATATTTCTCTGACGTTAAAATACAACGTGTGTCTGCGTTATCTAGCGTCTTCATCGGGTTCTGAAGCAGACGCCGGGCGACCCGTGACGACGTAGCCGACTGGCATACATTATTTTATCCTTGTGTGTTGTTTGCTGTATCGAGATCGTGGACTGGTTTTTTTCGCTGCAAAGGGAACGACGACGAACACAGGCGTGTTTTTGCTTGTTGTACAAGTTTTTGAATTCACCTGTCACAGACACGTCTTCGCAAGTCTATTACTATAACAAACAATCTTGACACAGCTAGCGCGCGCTTTTTGCTGACGAAGAACCTGATCTCAAATTGCTTATTATTATTGCTGCCTATAAAACGATTCGAAGGTGAAACGTAATCAAAGATTTCTGTTGCTTAGGATTGGTTTCGTTAAAAAGGTTATTTTGGGGGACGTCTAGGCTAATCGAGCATCTATTGAATTCCCCTAAAAATACTTCAGATTAATCTGGCCAATATAAACTCTTTTATATAATTATGACGTGTAAGTAGTAAATACTCCTTTATCATTTTCATCAATATTATATATCTAAAGCCAGATTTGAAGGCTTTTGGTGGCATTTGATTTGAGAATAACGAAGTTTGAACACAACATAATAACATCTTAGGAAATAAAACTTAACCGTCCAATGTATAAGACAACCAAAAGAAAATGCTTGTAATTATATTTTCTACAATTTGTAACTTATGCGTGAGTGCTGCCATCTATGAGTTTTTTAAATATTCTAAAAAGGTGTCTGCAAAGTAACAATAAAAAATTAATGGAAACTTTTTAGAGAGAACATCAGGTTGCCCTTCTTTACAGAGCTACCTTAAAAATGAAAGACGTTTTTCGTCACACTACTAGCGAGTATACAGTGTGTCTACGATAGCCACGACATGCATGGGGATCTCGTAAATGATAAGCGACAGAGATTTTATTGTGGATTCTATTACTCCTTGGTATACTGACAATCATTTTTATTTATCTGAATCTTTATCTCGTACCTAAAACCGTCGGTCCCCCTGAGTTAGCGCCACGTCACTAACTACTTCAAACAGGGTTAAAGTGGCAGCAGGGTGCGGAACTACCTTTGGGTCTCTCCGCAATCATTTCCCATACGCAATTTATTTAATTACAGTGTATATACTATATAGTATCATTTTGAAGAACTGTAAAATCATTGCTTGGAAGCAGTTGTAGCCAAATCTGGTTCACACGTTGTAGCGGTCATCTAAATAATAAATTTGTAGTCTTCCTGGGAGATACATGGTTGTTGTTCATTTCGTTTAAGTGTTCTACGGATAACCACCTGAGGCAAATGGTTATTGTAGCCGTAATATTCCTGTTGCCTTATGTCTGTAGAAATAGTTGGGTGCAAACAATTTGTGTTGTTTATCCACTAATGGACATGTTACAAAAATAGTAATAATAAAAATGCTAAAACTTTCTTTTTGTTAAATACGAATGTTTATCTACAACAAAGTTCTGTAAGTGATGTCAAAACTGCTAAATTTCGCACACATGGGGATTACAGAACAACGTCACCCGGATTCTTCAGGGAAAAATGATATAGGTATGTCAAAAAATTGCTCGTTGAAGCAGTCACATAATCTCACATCACTTGAGAATCAGAAAATTGAAATCGCCGTATATAAAATATTTTATGGAAAGCTATAAATAGTTGTGCATTAAACTTACTATCAATATCCAACTATTACCTATAATTCAAGAACATTATCTGAATCATCTTCTTTCTCTTTAAATAGGCTATTGCCTGTTTTTCCCATTTTCTAGCCAGCCCCTTCTTCCAATGTGGAGGTCCAGCAGTCTCTTTTGGGTTCTGCTCCCACATGGACAATCTTCCTTGGCTGTCTTTGGTAGACGATGTACTGCCATTGTATTAATATGTCCGCTCCAATTTTTTCTTCCCTTATCCACTTTGCTACATCCTGCATATTGCTCTATTCTCTCAAATCTTCTTTTCTAATCCTATCAAAAATATTTCAAGCTACATATTGGTACGTAGAGGCCATTTTATGAATAATTTGAATTAACAAGAAAATTCACTAAATCCTGTTTGTTGAATATAATTTCTTTTTAGTTTGTATATGGTACCTATTAGCAGTTTTATGGAAAATGTAATTCATGAAAAGCGTCTATTCCAAACAGTTTTGCATGAAAACTAGTCTGCAAATCTCTATAAAACTCCGTAAAACATATAATATTTCAAAGAGAATATAAACTGTACAAATTTAAAAAAGAAGAATGGATATGTTATTTTCAAAATATCACAAGTAAAGAACCAATAGATTTGGGAATAATGCAGGTCCTACGATATAATTGTTTTCTGTAAGGCTCGTTTGGATAGTCGAAATTGTTTTACCTTGTTACATCTTCTTCTTCTTCTCCCCCGACCACTGCTGGACATGGGTCTCCCTTAAAGCCCTCCGTCTACTACAGTCTTGTTACATTGTTAATAATGAAAAATTTTTAAAATGTCAAACCACTAAACTGTAATTCCTATTTTAATTTTCAATATATTAACGTTGATGTGAATTAAGTTGTAAACCACAAAATATGGTCAAACTTTTGTCATTAAAACGTGAACAATTAAGAATTGAGCATTTTTCCCAAAAAAGTATTTTGCAGTATATCTAGAAGTAGGTAGAATTAGAAAATTGTAGTATTTTCAAAGCAAAATTAAACATCACAGTAAAATAAATGAACGTTTTGTTGTTAAACTAAATCAATTTTAACGTTTTTTGAAGTAGAATGTTCTGTATATTTTAGCATTTCCCTCTTCTTTACATAAAAACACTAGAAAACATAATAAAAAAGCAAAAATAACGAAGAGATTACTTCCTTTTATATTACAACTTTTACAGTGACAAGATACATTGCACAAGAAAATTGTATACGCGAATAAGTATGCAGTTATATATTATTACTGAGTTTTAGATACTTAAAAGTTGCATATATACATATACGCAATAAGCTCGATGTTCATATTGGTATGTTATGTGTAGAATACACATTTCGTGCTATTCGCGGGTCTAACATGCCCCACCCTTGAAAAACCCCATGCCCCAGACACCACAAACACCCTGGAAAAATGCAGTGCTCAGAATGCGAACCTGAGCAACTTTGATAAAATAACTCCGAAGCCAAGCGCTGCGGCCACTACTCTACCGCGGCCCCCGTTTATAAGTAAAATATTTAGAAAATATGGGAATGACTAATCAACTCTCTCTCTAATATTGTATTAACTACGAACTTTATATATGTAATCTCGTATATCAAATGAAAGCTGAGTTAATAGAAAATTAGAGAATAGTGTGTAGTGTGTACCTTCTATAAATTTCAACAAAATATGCAATTTACGGACATCGATCAGTCTACATAATACATAAAGTTACGATTCAATTGACCAAGCAATTTTAAACAAATAATTCATTAATAATTATGGGAGGCCATAGCAAGAAATTGCCAATAGTTAAATAATAAATGAGATAAAGGAATCCCCTAGTAAATAGATACCCTACATAATATTTGCCGCGCTGAAGGACCTGGGTTCGATACCTACCGAGGAACTTCTCTGGGAAAGAAGTGCCAGAAACTTCCCGCTAGTCGGAGCCCGCGTTAAACAGAAGATCCGTTATGTTTATGTACATTACTTTACATAAACGTCACAGGCACAGGTCACTTGTTCACCACCCTTTGATCGCGGGTCATTTTGCTCGACAAGCAATTAATTCATAAAATAAAATATTAACTGTAGGCAATCGAAGCAAGATTGCTTGTTATAGTATTTGAACTCGTATAAGATAATATTTTTCTTGTTACTAAATAATATTAACTATCTGATTGTTATGATGGTACACATTTTTTTATTATTTTTAATTAATAACTTCTCAAATCATCGTTAAATTTGTTTGGTTGACATAAAAAGACCTTTTTAAATTTCAAAAAATTTTAATGAAGATTAACGCTGTCCACTTTTATAAACGAATATTTCCTTCAAATATCGAAAGCTATTTACAAAATAATAATTCTCTCCTTATATCTGTAAATACAAGTAATGGTGTTAATTCTGAATCGAAAGATGTGCTAAATTATTTTACAAGCGAAGGTGGTTAATAAAATATAGACTAGTTTTTTTTGCGTTGATGTAGTACTGCGAGCAAGTTGGCTGTTGGGGAAAAGGATGGCGAGCAACTGTCTTGGATAAAATTTTCCCAACGAGCAAACCGCGGCGAGCAAGCGGTGGCGAGCAAATGGTGGCGAAAAGATGACCTAGAACCCACAGGAGAAAAGGTCGCTCGCTGCGTACTCTCGAGTACGAGATTATAGCGAGATAATTTGTGGATTATCGAACCAACATAAAAGAATAAACGTCTGTATTTAGCTTTAAGTGACTTTATGAAAAATTGCAAATTAGTATATCTTACTAGATGTCCTACAATTAAAATTGCGCAGAAAGTAGAGATGATTAATCATAACTTGCTTCATCACCGGACTCAACGCTCTTCGTACACCTACATCAAATTCATTAATGCAACAGTTACCTACTATAACTGTGGTCAAGAACTAGGTTTTGGAAGGGTAAAACCCACATTAATAATTCTAATAAATTGGTCCCTTTGAAACGGATTCTCGAACGTATTTAAACTTACATACAAGAATTCCGATTTTCCTTTCTACGTTTCTCTGCAGTTGTTCCAGACTTTCCTGATAATCAAATATGCTGGTTTTTCTATTGAGTTATGCATAATAAACTTGAACTTCTGGACAATGAGGTATTAATAGTCGCATTACCTACATAAATAAATGATTCTTATAACGAGTCAAGGAGCAACGTTTCGACGGCCGCATATGCACCTTAACCAAAAACAAAAATAATCAAAGGTCAAGTTTAAAAACTATTTCGGGATTAGGAAGACGTTGATTACAGCCACCAGAGCGTCGGTCGAGACCTTCGCCAAGGATACATTTTTGTTTAATTGCAAAAATCGGATTGGACGCAGTTGTCCCTGGACATTGACCCACTGGTATTGATAAGTTTTCCCCGAATATTTTTAATTTTAGTCATTATTTGCGTCCCATTACTCAAAAATAGTGGAGTGTGTGTCCGTTTATTTCGGTATTACCGCGTATCCAAGGCGGCGGTGTCACCGCTCCGGTGTAGAGGACCTCATCAGGGTTATAGCGAGTGGCGACCGTACCGAGAGTAACGATCTCGCTATAAATACATTCACACATGTTCGTGTACTTGCACCACTAGGTAATTTTATTTTCACGATTTATGGTTTTCACATTTGTGTTGCTAATTCGGATATTTAATTCGCATAGCTTACACACACCGGCGAGGGTATTTTAGTTTATTGCACACGAGAACGCGTTTACTTACCAGGATTGGGCCCACAAGCGTCCGGGGTTGAACCACCCACAAAATAAACCCTGGCCCAAAAAATGCCCAAATCAACAAGCATATGAACAATAATCAGTATGTTACATATTCAGTGTTGGAAAAAGCAATATACTATTTATTATACCATGTCATCTATGAATGACCTTCACACACCGGGTACAATTTGTACCCCCTTTTCCCAACCAATAAATATTGGAATTCTTTCCTAAATTCCCCAAATTCTCAGCCTTAAGGTTGTTACTGTCACATCCATACATATATTTGCTATAAACTCATCGCAAGCTATGTATTGTTAATCCCCGCCAAGCTTTTATGGCTAATAAACTCGTAATGCCCGAATATTTCAAATTTCTGGGAAAAATTACCGCCCGACGAAACGGTGGTTCTGGTTCTGATTTCTGCATTCGTCGCGAATGTTATCTCGGCAAAAATGGGCTCGGGTTCATTAAAAGCTCTCAGTCCAGAGACCTCGACACCGCCCACTTACATTACTATATTTGTTAAGCTGATGCAATTGGGAAAAAAGGTCCATTGAATGATAGAAATCTAACGGTTTTATTAGTCTGGGCAAACAATTATCGTTTTATTAGAATAAGGAAGTGATTTTGAATGGTTAGGTTATGCATAAATTTGTCGGAGAAATATTAAAAAGTTGAGGAACAAAAATTATGAGAATAGTAATGGGATTATATAATGTCAAGTTTTTCTGAGAGCAGGACTGCGCTCTGTTTTTTTTTGCACGATAAAATATTTCATTTGAAAGGCAAATTATAGAGATAACAACATATATAATAAAATTTCAGGCAAATTAAGTTCAACCTAAAATATTTAAAAGTGGGAGTTAATTGTAACCCGAAATTTAAAAATGTTGTGGAGTTTTTTGAATTTACATATTTCTGAAATATGAAATACCTATGCCTTAATGTAAATGTTTTCAGCGTAATCTAACTTTAATAGTTATATTCAAACACGAATGATTAGCTATTTTAATAAAATTATTAAGAAATTCCACATCCTTCCGTGTAACTCAAATAAAAAAAAATACTTTCACACTGAACTAATACCAACTTAAGGCGCAATTCCACGTTAAACTTCAATATTAAGCCTTTTAAATATGCAATATATAATCTTATAAATATAAGCCCTTGCCTACAGTTCTTACGATGAGCATGTTTCAGTTTCGGATTAGCGCTTTATTTGCACACCACAAACTGAACGCATTTCTGTCTTTGTTAGTTGCTCGCAGATTCATATTTCCGACAAAGATGTATGTCGTAGTGACATCTGCGAACGAAGTAACACCAACACTGTACGTGAGACGCATTCTGTCGGCTGACACGTTTAGTAGAGAGAAACAGAGATACTTAAAGAATGTTGCGCTTTTGCATCCATAGGTCACTACTTAAATCTGTTTCCAGCAGTATTTAAAATTTATTGAATAGGGAATATTATGCAGCCAAAAACATCAAAATTTTGGTTTAAAAAATGAAAATGCACTTCATATATCTTCAAAATTAAATATATTTCGACTTTACATTAGTCTTCATCGGTAATAAAATAATTAACTTAATTCTATTCCTTTACAATTGCAAATCCGGTGTTTTTTAAATCTCTTATGAGTTCTTCAGGCATCTTGAATGTGATTTAACTTCTTTTTTTTTCAACTCCCCTTCTGTTGAAAATAAGTTTTATTCTTCTATCATTGGAAAAACGGCTGGCAGTTTATAATTATTTATTGAATATTTTTTTATTACTGATGAAGACTAATGTAAAGTCGAAATATATTTAATTTTGAAGATATATGAAGTGCATTTTCATTTTTTAAACCAAAATTTTGATGTTTTTGGCTGCGTAATATTCCCTATTCAATAAATAATTATAAACTGCCAGCCGTTTTTCCATTGATAGTATTTAAAATGTTTTGGAGGTTAATATGT